>JAKWJA010000620.1:0-13543 GCA_027704765.1 Solanum habrochaites
TCGTTTCAATCGTTGTGTGCGTCCAAAGGCGGTAGGTGTTGATGGCAGTCACGCCAGACTCGTCGACTGTGTTTTTGCCGTCCAAGGCTATGATGGATGCCACGCCCACGTCATTCGATCGTGTGTGCCTGCCCAATGGCGTGAAGGCATGCAAAAGCGAAGGATCCCACCCCTCGACCCATGTTTGCCATCCAAGTACGATGATGGCATGCCACGCCCGACGCCATACGACTGTGTGAGCTAGTCCAAAGGCGATGATGGCATGCCACGCCCGATGTCGTTCAACCGTGTGTGCTGTCTAAGCCCCATGATGGCATGCAAAGCCCGAAGTCGTTCTACCATGTGTGATGTCCAAAGGTCGTGATGGCATGCCACCTGACGTCGTTCGACTGTGTTTGCCGTCCAAGGGCTATGATGGCAGGCCACGCCCGATGTCGTTCGATCGTGTAGGCTGACCAAACGCGATGATGGCATGCCGCGCATGACATCGTTCGATTGTGTGCTGCCAAAAGGCGGTGATGTCATACCACGCCCGATGTCGTTCGACTGTGTGTGCTTCCCAAAGGCGATGATGGCATGCCACACCCGCGGTCGTTTGACCGTGTTTACCGTCCAAGGGCGATGATGGCATGCCACGCCCAACGCCGTCCAAATGTGTGAGCTAGTCCAAAGGCGATGATTGTATTCCACGGCCGACGTCGTTCGATTGTTTGTTCTTCCCAAAGGCGATGATGGCATGCCACGCCCGACGTTTTTTGACCGTGTGTGCTGCCCAAAGGTGATGATGGCATGCCACGCCCGACGTCATTCGATCGTGTGTGCTGTCCAAAGGCGGTGATGGCATGTCATGTACTTCATCGTTCGACCGTGTGTGCTGTCCAAAGGTGATAATGGCATGACACGCCCGATGTCGTTCGATCGTGTGCTGTCCAAAGGCGGTGATGTTATGCCACGCCTGACGTCTTTCGATCGTGTATGCTGCCCAAAGGCGATGATGGCATACCATGCCTGACGTCGTTCGACCTTGTGTGCTGTCTAAAGGCGGTGATGGTATGTCACGCTTGACGTCGTTCGATCGTGTTTGCCTTCCAAGGGCTATGATGGCATGCCACGCCATTATCGCCTTTGGACTAGCTCACACGTCGTTCGATCGTGTGTGCTGTCCAAAGGCGATGATGGCATGTCACGCCCGACGTCGTTCGACCGTGTGTGCTACCCAAAGGAGGATGATGGAATGCTCAGCCCGACATCGTTGACCGTTTGTGCGTGCCCAAAGCGATTATGGCATGTCGCGCCGACGTTGTTCGATCGTGTGCTTGTACAAAGCGGTGATGGTTCATGCCATGCCCGACGTCGTTTGGTTGACTGTTTGCGTTCCAAGGGACGCATTGATGGCATGCCCACGCCCAGACGCCGTTTGAATGTGTGAGCTAGTCCAAAGGCGATGATGGCATGCCACGGCCGACGTCGTTCGACCGTGTGTGCTTCCCAAAGGCGATGGTGGCACGCCACGCCCGACTTCGTTCAACCATGTTTGCTTCCCAAAGGTGATGATGAAATGCCACGCTCGACGTTGTTCGATCGTGTGTGTTGTCCAAAGGAGGTGATGGCATGTCACGCCTAACTTCATTCGACCGTGTGTGCTGTCCAAAGGCGGTGAAGTCATGCCATGCCCAACGTAGTCCGACCGTGTGTGCTGCCCAAGGACGGTGATGTCATGCCACACCCGATGTCTTTTGACCGTGAGTGCTGCCCAAAGGCGGTGATGGCATGTCACGCATGACGTCGTTCGACCGTATTTGCCGTCCAAGGGCTATGATGGCATGCCACTCCATCATCGCCTTTGGACTTGCTCACACATCGTTCGCCCGTGTGTGCTGTCCAAAGGCGATGATGGAATGTCACGCCCGGCGTCGTTCGACTGTGTTTGCCGTCTAAGGGCTATGATGGCATGCCAGTCCCGACGTCGTTCGACCGTGTGTGTTTCCCAAAGGCGATGATGGCATGCCATGCACGACGTCGTTCGATCATGTGCTGTCCAAAGGCGATGATGGCATGAAACGCCCAAAGTCGTCCGACCGTGTGTGTTGTCCAAAGGCGAGATGGCATGCCACGCCCGACGTTGTTCGACCGTGTTTGCCATCCAAGGGCGATGATGGCATGCCATGCCCGATGTCGTCCAACTGTGTGAGCTAGTCGTATGGCGATGAGTGCATGCCACGCCCGACGTCGCTCGACCATGTGTGCTGTTTAAAGGCTATGATGGCATGCCACGCCTGATGTCATTCGACCGTGTTTTCCATCCAAGGGCAATGATGGCATGCCACGCGCGACGTCGTTCGATTGTGTGTGCTGCCCAAAGGTGATGATGGCATGTCAGACCCGACGTCGTTCGATCGTGTGCTGTCCAAAGGCGGTGATATCATGCCACGCCCGACGTTGTTCGACCATGTTTGCCATCCAAGGGTGATGATGGCATGCCATTCCCGATGTCGTCCAACTGTGTGAGCTAGTCGTAAGGCGATGATGGCATGCCACGCCCGACGTCGTTCGACCATGTGTGCTATTTAAAGGTTGTGATGGCATGCCACGCGCGACGTCGTTCTATCGTGTCTGCTTCCCAAAGGCGATGATGGCATGTCATGCCTGACGTTGTTCGATCGTGTGCTGTACAAAGGCGGTGATATCATGCCACGCCCGACGTCGTTCGACCGTGTGTGCTTCCCAAAGGCGATGATAGCATGCCACGCCCGCCGTCGTTAGACCGTGTTTGCTGTCTAAGGGCGGTGATGGAATGCCACGACCGTCGTCGTTCGACCGTCTATGCGGCCCAAAGGTGATGATGGCATGCAACACCCGATGTTGTCCGATCATGTGTGTTGTCCAAGGGCGGTGATGGCATGCCACGCCAAACGTCATCTGACCATGTGTGCTATCTAAGGGCAGTGATGGCATGCCACGCCCGACATCATTCGTCCGTATGTGCTGCCCAAAGGAGATGATGGCATGCAACGCCCAAAGTCATCCGACCGTGTGTGCTGTCCAAAGGCGATGATGGCATGCCACGCCTGACGTTGTTCGACCGTGTTTGCCATCAAAGGGCGATGATGGCATGCCAAGCCCGATGCCGTCCAACTGTGTGAGCTAGTCGTAAGGCGATGATGGCATGCCACGCCCAACGTCGTTCGACCGTGTGTGTTGTTTAAAGGCTATGATGGCATGCCACGCCTGACGTCGTTCGACCATGTTTGTCGTCCAAGGGCAATGATGGCATGCCACACGCGACTTAGTTCGATCGTGTGTGCTGCCCAAAGGCGATGATGGCATGTCACGCCCGACGTCGTTCGATCGTGTGCTGTCCAAAGGCGATGATATCATGCCACACTCGACGTTGTTCGACCGTGTTTGCCATCCAAGGGCGATGATGGCATGCCATGCCCGATGTCGTCCAACTGTGTGAGTAGTAGTCTAGGCAGATGAGGCAGCCAATGCGCAGCATTCGACGTGTGTGCGATTTTAAGGCCTAATGATGGCATGCCACGCGCGACGTCGTTTGAGTGTGTTTGCCGTCCAAGGGCAATGATGACATGCCACGCCCGACTTCGTCCGAATGTGTGAGCTAGTCCAAAGGCGATGATGGCATGCCACGACCGACGTTTTTCGACCGTTTTTGCTTCCCAAAAGCGATGATGGAATGCCACGCCCGACGTCATTCGACCGTGTGTGCTGCCCAAAGGCGATGATATCATGCCACGCCCGACGTAGTATGACCGTGTGTGCTGCCCAAGGGCGGTGATTTCATGCCACGCCCGACGTCGTCCGAATGTGTGAGCTAGTCCAAAGGCGATGATGGCATGCCACGACCGATGTTTTTCGATCGTTTTTGCTTCCCAAAAGCG
This sequence comes from Solanum habrochaites, assembly GCA_027704765.1. NCBI lineage: Eukaryota > Viridiplantae > Streptophyta > Magnoliopsida > Solanales > Solanaceae > Solanum > Solanum habrochaites. The sequence goes on from JAKWJA010000620.1 coordinate 3,900, forward strand.
ATGATGGAATGCCACGCCCGACGTCGTTCGACCGTGTGTGCTGCCCAAAGGGGATGATGTCATGCCACGCCCGACGTAGTATGACCGTGTGTGCTGCCCAAGGGCGGTGATTTCATGCCACACCCGACGTCGTTCGACCGTGAGTTCTTCCCAAAGGCGGTGATGGCATGTCACGCCTGACGTCGTTCGACCGTGTTTGCCGTCCAAGGGCTATGATTGCATGCCACACAATTATCGCCTTTGGACTAGCTCACACGTCGTTCAACCGTGTGTGCTGTCCAAAGGCGGTGATGGCATGTCACGCCAAACATTGTTCGACCGTGTGTGCTGTCCAAAGGCGGTGATGGCATGCCACGCCCAACGTCATTCGATCGTGTGTGTTGCCCAATGGCGATGATGGCATGCCAAATCCGACGTCGTTCGACCATGTTTGCCATCTAAGTGCGATGATGGCATGCCACGCCCGACGCCGTATGACTGTGTGAGCTAGTCCAAAGGCGATGATGGCATGCCATGCCCGACGTCGTTCGACCGTGTGTGCTGTCTAAGCGCCATGATGGCACGAAAGCCCGAAGTCATTCGACCATGTGTGCTGTCCAAAGGCTGTGATGGCATGCCACCTGACGTCATTCGACTGTGTTTGCCGTCCAAGGGCTATGATGGCATGCCACGCCCGACGTCGTTCGTTCATGTAGGCTGACCAAACACGATGATGGCATGCCGCGCATGACGTCGTTCGATCGTGTGCTGCCCAAAGGCGGTGATCTCATACCACGCCCGACGTCATTCGACCGTGTGTGCTTCCAAAAGGCGATGATGGCATGCCACGCCCAACACCATCCAAGAGCGATGATGGCATGCCACGCCCAACGCCGTCAGAATGTGTGAGCTAGTCTAAAGGCGATGATGGCATTCCACGGTCGACGTCGTTCGACCGTTTGTTCTTCCCAAAGGTGAAGATGGCATGCCACGCCCGACGTCGTTTGACCGTGTGTGCTGCCCAAAGGTGATGATGGCATGCCACGCCCGACGTCGTTCGATCGTGTGTGCTGTCCAAAGGCGGTGATGGCATGTCACGCACTTCATTGTTCCACCGTGTGTGCTTTCCAAAGGTGATAATGGCATGCCACGCCCGACGTCGTTCGATCGTGTGCTGTCCAAAGGCGGTGATGTTATGCCACGCCCGACGTCTTTCGATCGTGTATGCTGCCCAAAGGCGATGATGGCATGCCATGCCTGACGTCGTTCGACCTTGTGTGCTGTCTAAAGGCGGTGATGGTATGTCACGCTTGACGTCGTTCGATCGTGTTTGCCGTCCAAGGGCTATGATGGCATGCCACGCCCAACATCATTCGATCGTGTGTGTTGCCCAATGGCGATGATGGCATGCCACGCCCGACATCGTTCGACCATGTTTGCCATCCAAGTGCGATGATGGTATGCCACCTGACGTCGTTCGACTTTGTTTGCCGTCCAAGGGCTATGATGGCATGCCACGCTCGACGTCGTTCGATCGTGTAGGCTGACCAAACGCGATGATGGCATGCCGCGCATGACGTCGTTCGATCGTGTGCTGCCCAAAGGCGGTGATGTCATACCACGCCCGACGTCATTCGACCAGTTTGTGCTTCCCAAAGGCGATGATGGCATGCCACGCCCGACATCATTCGACCGTGTGTGCTGCCCAAAAGCGACGATGGCATGCCACACCCGACGTCGTTTGACCGTGTGTGCTGTCCAATGGCCGTGATGGCATGCCACGCATGAGGTTGTTGTACCATATTTTCCGTCCAAGGTCGGTGATGGCATGCGACGCTCGACGTCGTCTGAGCGTGTGTTCTTGCCAAAGGCGATGATTGAATTTCACGCCTGGCGTCATATGACAAACCTTAGAGTAAAAATGCTGTCCAAGGCAGTAGACACAAGTCTATCATTCCACAGACCCGAACATTAAGTGACTCACCGTTGTGTGCTGCCCTAGGGCGGAGATGTCATGCAACACCCGACGTCGTCCGACCGTGTGTGCTACCCAAAGGCGATGATTGAATGCCACGCCCGACGTCGCTCGACCGTGTGTGTTGTCCAAAGGCGGTAATGTCATGCCACGCTCGATGTAGTCCGATCGTGTGTGCTGCCCAAGGGCGGTGAGGTCATGCCACACCCAACGTCAATCGACCGTTTGTGTAGTCTAAAGGCGATGATGGCATGCCACGCCCGATGTCATTCGATCGTGTTTGCTGTCCAAAGGCGGTGATGGCATGTCACTCCTGACGTCGTTCGACCGTGTGTGCTGTCCAAAGGCGGTGATGTCATGGCACGCCCGACTGTCTTCGACCATTTGTTTCCCAAAGGCGATGATGGCATTGCCACCCCGAAGTCTTTCGACTCGTGGTGTTCTGCCCAATTAGGCGATGAAATGTCATGCCATGGCCCGACGTCGTTCTACCGTGTGTCTGTCCAAAGGCCTTGTGCTTGGCATGTCATGCTTGATGTCGTTCCACCGTGTTTGCCTTCCAAGGGCTATGATGGCATGCCACGCCATCATCGCCTTTTGACTAGCTCATACGTCGTTCGACCGTGTGTGCTGTCCAAAGGCGTAATGGCATGTCTCGCCCGACCGTGTTGACCCGTGTTTGATGTCCAAAGGCGGTGATGTCATTCCATGCCCGACGTAGTCGACCGTGTGTGCTTCCAAGGGGTTGATGTCTGCCACGCCCGCCCGTCTGATCGTGTGTGCTGTCCAAGGGCTGTGATGTCATTGCACACCGAAAGTTGGCCGAGCGTGTGTGCTGTCCAAAGGAAGTGATGTAATGCCACGCCCAACGTCGTTCGACCATGTGTGCTGTCCAAGGGCGGTTATGTCATGCCACACTCAACGTCGTCCAACCGTGCGTGTAGTCCAAGGGCCGTGATGGCATGCCACGCCCGACATAGTCTGACCGTTTGTGCTGCCCAAAGTCGGTGATGTCATGCCACGCCTGACGTAGTGCGATCGTGTGTGCTGCACAAAGGTGGTGATGTCATTCCACGCCTGACGTTGTTCATCAGTGTGTGCGGCCAAAGGCGATGATCAATGCCCACGCGCCGACGTCGTTCGACCGTGTGTGCTTCCCAAAGGGGATGATGGCATGCCACGGCTGCCGTCGTTTGACCGTGTTTGCCGTCTAAGGATGATGATGGCATGCCACGCCCGACACCGTCCAACTGTCTGAGCTAGTCCAAAGGCGATGATGGGATGCCACGCCCGACGTCGTTCGACCGTTTGTACTGCCCAAAAATGATGATCGCATGCCACGTCCGACGTCGTTCGGACCGTGGTGTTTTTTGGCCCAAGTCGATGTGGCATTCCACCCCGACGTCGTTCGAACCATGTTTTGCTGTCCAAAGGCGATGAATGTCAGACCACTCCTGACGTAGTTTGACCGTTTGGGCTGCCCTAAGTTGGTGTTTTCATCCACTCCCGACTTCGTTCGACCATGGGTGCTGTCTCAGGGCGGTGAGGTCATGCCAGCCCCAACATTGCCGACCGTGTGTGCCTTTCCCAGGCAGTGATGTCATTCCACTCCCGACGTTGCCGACCGTGTGTGCTTTCTCAAGGGCGGTTATTTCTGCCACCCTCGACGGCGTCCCCAACCGGCGTGCAGTCCAAGGCAGTTAGTTATGCCACGCCCGACGTCGTCTGACCGGTGTGTGCTGTCCAAGGGCGTTGATTGGCAGGCCACGCCCGACATCATCCGACCGTGTGGGTGCTGTCTAAGGTGCGGTGATGAAGGCCACTACCGACGTCGTTCGACCGTCTGTGCTGCCCAAAGGTGATGATGGCATGCAATGCCCGATGTCGTCCGATCATGTGTGTTATCCAAGGGCGGTGATGCCATGCCACGCCCGACGTCATCCGACCGTGTGTGCTGTCTAAGGGCAGTGATTTCATGCCTCGCCCGATGTCATTCGACCATCTATGCTGCCCAAAGGCGATGATGGCTTGCAACGCCCAAAGTCGTTCGACCGTTTGTGTTGTCCAAAGGCGATGATGGTATGCCACACCCGACGTTGTTCGACCGTGTTTTCCATCCAACGGCGATTATGGCATGCCACGCCCGACGCCGTACGACTGTGTGAGCTAGTCGTAAGGCGATGATGTCATGCCACGCCCGACGTCATTCGACCGTTTGTGCTTCCCAAAGGCGATGATGGCATGCCACGCCCGATGTCATTCGACCGTGTGTGCTGCCCAAAAGCAACGATGGCATGCCACACCCGATGCGTTTGACCGTGTGTGCTGCCCAAGTGCGGTGATGTCATGCCACACCCGACGTCGTCCGACCGTGTATGCTACCCAAAGGCGATGATTGAATGCCACGCCCGACGTCGCTCTACCGTGTGTGCTGTCCTAAGGCGGTAATTGTCAGGCCACGCTGATGTAGTCCGCCGTGTGTCTCCCAGGGCGGTGATGTCGATGCCACACCCCAGTCAATCGACCTTTGTGCTTCTAAAGACTATTATGTCTTCCACCCCGTGTCGTTCATCTTGTTTGTCTGTCCAAAGGTGGTGATGGCATTCACGCCTGACGTCGTTCGCTCCGGTGTTCTTCCAACGCGTTGATTCATGCACTCATGACTCTTCGACCGTGTGTGCCTCCCAAAGGCGAGATGGCATGCCACGCCCACTCTTTCGTACCGTGTGTGCTTTCCCAAATAGCGTATGATGGGCTGCCACGCCGACGTCGTTCGACCGTGTGTGCTTTCTCAAGGTTGTTGTGGCATGTTCATCTTGATTCGTTTCCACCGTGTTTGACGTCCAAGGGCTGATGATGGCATGCACTCCATCACATCGGCCTTTTTGCTAGCTCATACGTCGTTCGACCGTGTGTGCTGTCCAAAGGCGATGATGGCATGTCACGCCTGATGTCGTTCAACCGTGTGTGATGTCCAAAGGCGGTGATCTCATTCCATGCCCGACGTAGTCCGACTGTGTGTGCTTCCCAAGTGTGGTGATATCATGCCACGCCCGACCTCGTCTGACCGTGTGTGCTGTCCAAGGGCGGTGATGTCATGCCACATCCGAAGTTGCTGAGCGTGTGTGCTGTCTAAAGGAAGTGATGTAATGCCACGCCCGACGTCGTTCGACCGTCCGTGCTGTCCAAGGGCGGTTATGTCATGCCACGCTCGACGTCGTCCAACCGTGCGTGCAGTCCAAGGGCGGTGATGGCATGCCACGCCCGACATAGTCTGACCGTTTGTGCAGCCCAAAGTCGGTGATGTCATGCCACGCCCGACGTAGCGCGATCGTGTGTGCTGCACAAAGGTGGTGATGTCATGCCACGCCCGACGTCGTTCAACCGTGTGTGCTGCCTAAAGGCGATGATGGCATGCCACGCCCGACGTCGTTCGACCGTGTGTGCTTCCCAAAGGGGATGATGGCATGCCACGGCCGCCGTCGTTTGACCATGTTTGGCGTCTAAGGGCGATGATGGCATGCCATGCCCGACGTCGTTCGACCGTTTGTACTGCCCAAAAACGATGATGGCATGCCACGTCCGACGTCATTCGAACGTGTGTGCTGCCCAAAATAGATGATGGCATGCCAAGCCCAATGTCGTTCGACCATGTGTGCTGTCCAAAGGCGGTGATGTCATGCCACTCCTGACGTAGTCTGACCGTCTGTGCTGCCCAAAGGTTGATATGGAATGCTGCCGATGTGCGCCGATCATGTTGTTGTCCAAGGGCTGTGATGGCATGCCATCGCCCGACGTCATCCGACTGTGTGTTGCTGTCCTAGGGCTGGTTGTGGGCAGTCCACGCCGACGTCATTCGACCGTCTGTGCTGCCCAAAGGCGATGACGGCTTGCAACGCCCAAAGTCGTCCGACCGTGTGTGTTGTCCAAGGGCGGTGATGGCATGCCACGCCCGACATCATCCGACCGTGTGTGCTGTCTAAGGGAGGTGATGGAATGCCACGACTGACGTCGTTCGACCGTCTGTGCTGTCCAAAGGTGATGATGGCATACAATGCCCGATGTCGTCCGATCATGTGTGTTGTCCAAGGGTGGTGATGGCATGCCACACCCGACGTCATCCGACCGTGTGTGCTGCCAAAGGGCAGTGGTGGCATGCCACGCCTGACGTCATTCGACCATCTGTGCTGTCCAATGGTGATGATGGCATGCCACGCCCGACGTTGTTCGACCGTGTTTGCCATCCAAGGGCAATTATGGCATGCCATACCCGATGCCGTCCAGCTGTGTGAGCTAGTCGTAAGGCGATGATGGCATGCCACGCCCGACGTCGTTCGACCGTGTGTGCTGTTTAAAGGCTGTGATGGCATGCCACGCCTGACGTCGTTCGACCCTGTTTGCCGTCCAAGGGCAATGATGGCATGCCACGCGCGACCTAGTTCAATCGTGTGTGCTGCCCAAAGGCGATGATGGCATGTCACGCCCGACGTTGTTCGATCGTGCGCTGTCCAAAGGCGGTGATATCATGCCACGCCCGACGTCGTTCGACAGTGTGCGCTTCCCAAAGGCGATGATAGCATGCCACGCCCGCCGTCATTTGACCGTGTTTGCCATCCAAGGGCGATGATGGCATGCCACGCCCGACGCCGTCCGAATGTGTGAGCTAGTCAAAAGGCGATGATGGCATGCCACGACCGACGTTTTTCGACCATTTTTGCTTCCCAAAGGTGATGATGGAATGCCACGCCTGACGTCGTTCGACTGTGTGTGCTGCCTAAAGGGGATGATGTCATGCCACACCCAACGTCGTTCGACCGTGTGTGCTGTCCAAAGGCGGTGATGTCTGACACGGCCCGACGTTGTTTCGATCGTGCTCTGTCCAAAGTCGGTATTCATGCCATGCCGACTCGTTCGACAATGTGTGCGTTTCCCAAAGGCGATGATGCATGCCACTTCCCGCCGTCCGTTTGACCGTGTTTTGCCATCCAGGCGATGATGGCAATGACACTCCGAACGCCGTCCGAATGTGTGAGCTAGTCAAAAGCCCGATGATGTCATGCCACGATCAATGTTTTTCGACCATTTTGCTTCCCAAAGCGATGACGGAATGCCACGCCGGACTTCGTGCGACTGTGTTTTCTGGTCCTAAAGGGGATGATGTCATGCCACCACGTCGTTCTACCTGTGTGCGTCCAAAGGCGGTGATGTCATCCACGCCCAATGTGTGCGATGTGTGTGCTGCCCAGTGGGTATTTCATTCCACACCCGACGTCATTCGCCCATGAGTTCTTCCAAAGGCCTGGTGATGGCCTGTCACGCCTGACGTCGTTCGACCGTGTTTTGCCGTCAAGGGCTAAAAAAAATGGATTGCATCCAACAAGTGAATCGCCTTGACAGCTCACACGTCGTTCAACCGTGTGTGTTGTCCAAAGGCGGTGATGGCATGTCACTCCAGACGTCGTTCGACCGTGTTTGCCATCCAAGTGCGATGATGGCATGCCACGCCCAATGTCATTCGATCGTGTGTGTTGCCCAATGGCAATGATGGCATGCCACGCCCGACGTCGTTCGACCATGTTTGCCATCCAAGTGCGATGATGGCATGACACGCCCAACGCCGTACGACTGTGTGAGCTAGTCCAAAGGCGATGATGGCATTCCACGCCTGACGTCGTTCGACCGTGTGTGCTGTCTAAGCGCCATGATGGCATGCAAAGCCCGAAGTCGTTCAACCATGTGTGCTGTCCAAAGGCCGTGATGGCATTCCACCTGACGTCGTTCGACTGTGTTTGGCGTCCAAGGGCTATGATGGCATGCCACGCCCGACGTCGTTCGATCGTGTGTGCTGACCAAACGCGATGATAGCATGTCGTGCATCACGTCGTTCGATCGTGTGCTACTCAAAAGCGGTGATGTCATGCCACGCTTGACGTCTTTCGACCGTGTGTGCTCTTCCCAAAGGCGATGATGGCATGCCACACCCACGGTCGTTTGACCGTGTTTTCCGTCCAAGGGCGATGATGGCATGCCACGACCAACGCCGTCTGAATGTGTGAGCTAGTCCAAAGGCGATGATGGCATTCTACGGCCGACGTTGTTCGACCATTTGTTCTTCCCAAAGGCGATGATGGCATGCCACGCCAGACGTCGTTTGACCGTATGTGCTGCCCAAAGGTGATGATGGCATACCACGCCCGACGTCGTTCGATCGTGTGTGCTGTCCAAAGGCGGTGATGGCATGTCACGCACTTTATTGTTCGACCGTGTGTGTTGTCCTAAGGTGATAATGGCATTCCACGCCCGACATCGTTCCATCGTGTGCTGTCCAAAGGCGGTGATGTCATGCCACGCCCGACGTCTTTCGATCGTGTATGCTGCCCAAAGGCGATGAAGGCATGCCATGCCTGACGTCGTTCGACCTTGTGTGTTGTCTAAAGGCGGTGATGGTATGTCACGCTTGACGTCGTTAGACCGTGTTTGCCGTCCAAGGGCTATGATGGCATGCCACGCCAAACGTCATTCGATCGTGTGTGTTGCCTAATGGCGATGATGGCATGCCACGCCTGACGTCGTTCGACCATGTTTGCCATCCAAGTGCGATGATGGCATGCAACGCCCGACGCCGTATGAGTGTGTGAGCTAGTCCAAAGGCGATGATGGCATGCCACGGCCGACGTCGTTCGACCGTTTGTGCTTCCCAAAGGCGATGATGGCATGCCACGCCCGACGTCATTCGACCGTGTTGTCTCCCCAAAACGACTCCACTCCCACCCCCGACGTCGTTTGATCGTGTATGCTGTCGAAAGGTCGTGATGGCATGCCACGCCTTAGGTCGTTGTACCATGTTTGCCGTCCAAGGGCGGTGATGGAATGCCATGCTCGACGTCGTCCGACCGTGTGTGCTTGCCAAAGGCGATGATTGAATTTCACGCCTGGCGTCGTATGACCTTGTGTGCTATCCAAAGGTGGTGATGTCTTGCCACGCCTGACGTAGTCCGACCGTGTGTGCTACCCAAGGGCGGTGATGTCATGCCACACCCGACATCGTCCGACCGTGTGTGCTGCCCAAAGGCGATGATTGAATGCCACGCCCAATGTCGTTCGACCGTGTGTGCTGTCCAAAGGCGGTAATGTCATGCCACGCTCGATGTAGTCCGACCGTGTGTGCTGCCCAAAGGCGGTGATGTCATGCCACAACCGACGTCAATCGACCGTTTATGCTTTCTAAAGGCGATGATGGCATGCCACGCCCGACGTCATCCGACCGTGTGTGCTGTCTAAGAGCGGTGATGGAATGCCACGACCGACGTCGTTCGATCGTGTGTGCTGCCCAAAGGTGATGATGGCATGCAACGCCCGATGTCGTCCAATCATGTGTGTTGTCCAAGGGCGGTGATGGCATGCCACGCCCGACCTCATCCGACCGTGTGTGCTGTCTAAGGGCAGTGATGGCATGCCACGCCCTACGTTATTCGACCGTCTGTGCTGCGCAAAGGCGATGATGGCATGCCACGCTCGATGTTGTTCGACCGTGTTTGCCATCCAAGGGCGATGAAGGCATGCCATGCCCGATGCCGGCGGAATTTAAATGAAGATAAAGAACTTACTTAATAAAAGGAGACTTTTATTCCATAGCACACATATTGTTTACATAGAGAGAAAGCACTCGAGAAATATTTATGATGGTAAA
>JAKWJA010000621.1:0-27435 GCA_027704765.1 Solanum habrochaites
CAAAAGTCCCATGCCCTAATCATACTGGAAAAAGGATTGCAATTATTCTCTTTATTTGGTTTCCAATTCTATTAGGAAAAGGATTGGAATTGTAATCCTATTTGTAGTTGGTTTTGGCTTTGTAAGGAAAAGCACAACTCTATAAATAGAGGATGGTCTTGAGAGAATAATTCAATTTCTCATTGATATTGTCTTTGAAAGACATTAGAACATAAGAGAAGTTTTTGAGAGAGCTTTCAAAAAGAGAAAAGAGAGAAGGAAAAAGGTTCTTTTGCTGTGGTGTTTTTCTCCAACCAACAAACTATAAATCGTGTTTTCTGATAAACTAACCGTTGGATCGGGCTGATATTTTGATTGAGTGTTTATAACATATTATTGGTTCATTTGAACGGTGGAGATCGGATTCGGAGGTCAGTAAGATTCTTTTTTAGGTCCCGAACAGAGGTTGGGTTGTGGTGGTGTTTCTTTCTATTTATCTTTTGTTGGGTGGTGTAAGCGTGTTGTAGGGGGGGGTGTGTTGTAGCTATTGTTTGGTATTTTTTTGGCACTTATTGTGTATTCCATTAGAAGAATCTTTGTAAAATTCTTTATTGATATAGTGAAGCAATTTGGTCTTGTCGATCCCGTGGTGGTTCCCTTCGGCTTGTGTTGAAAGGGTTTTTCACGTTAAACTGTGTGTTCTTTATTGTTAGATTTTGGTGTCATCTTCTCGTCACAACAACAACTTCACTTGAACCTTAGTTGGATCTTCTTCATCTTTGATTAAAGCTTTGTAAGCAAAGAGTGAACATTTTAAACAAAATGCGAAGGGAAAGATGAAGGGCAATTAAGAAGGGTAAGAGTAAGTTTAAAAAAAGTAGCCATTCCCGGGTAAGTTCTTAGTCTCAAAATCTTAGAAATTGTCTCTCTTTCTTTTACTGTGTGGTTATGAGATTTTGGATGAAGAGGTTTGATGTTGTTAGGTTATTAGCATTTTGCTATTAATAGTTAACATATTAATTGCTTATTTCTGGAGTTATAAGAAATGAACTGGGGAATGGATGACTTCTAAATCATCCAGTGGCATTGGTTGTCCATTCACTTTATTTCATTATTAACCCTCCATTCTCTTTTTGTAAACCTATTGAACAATGTAACTCCTATTTGTAAACATATGTAATCTATGTAAACTCCTATGTAACTATGTAATCCTATTGTAATCATAAGACTTCCTAAGGCCATATCTTTCACTATTTAATACTCCATATCTTCCTATTTATTGACTAAGAAGACGTATCTGTAGTGATACATAGTGGATGGTGTTCATTTGGTTGGAAACACCCACTTCATAGAGAAACAAAGAGTGAAAGAGTTAGTCTAAAAGAGAGTTCTTATAAGTTGAAAGGAGGTGTTATTTTTTGGTGGAGCTTTGTTGAACTCAATTCTGGTTCCAGGGTGGTTTGAGTTATATTTTTTGAAGGTTGTTTTATCCTGGAGGGGACAAGTTCAAAGAGGAACTACTGCTGTGTTGACCGGTGAATGAAAACATTTGTTGCAGTGGGCTTTGAAATCTCCTTAAAAGAGAGCGAGGGATATCCGTGCCTCAGCCTAAGAGAGATTACTTTCTTTCATTTTATTTTCAATTGTAATATTGCCAATTTATTATCTTGTAAGTTGTTTCACTCACCAATTGTAAGGAGATTCAAGATGTTCTTACAAATTGAAAAAACGCGGATGTCAAGATTGGATGATCTTTTCACAAGCCATTTCGGGTTTCAATGGTAGCAATTTCAAAAGAGGGAAGGGTTTGGTAAAGTACTTTTTATACTTAAGTCTTCTCAATGTTTCTTATGTATTAACGGAAGAAGAATCAAATACGACAGAAGGACATCACCACTATGAATGAGATGAGTGTGAAACTATTTCTCATCTAGAAAAAGTGGAAAAGTATGATGGTGATTCATATAGTGTCGGTATATCTTCTTTCTAATTGCTATCTGATAATTTTTATGATTATGATGATAGAACTTACTCTAGTGCAAAGAATATTTGGAAGGTATTGACAGAGTAAGTATGATTACCGAAGAGGCTGGAGCGAAAATATGCAGCTAGTAGCTTTTTTGTTTCCAAAGGGTGGAAAACAAAGGCAGGCTTCCGGTTAGATCATCTCAAGACTTTCATCATGATTAGCGGAGAGCTTAGGTACGAAGAGGTATAAAAATTGGAGATAAACCTTGATTGTTTGTTGGATATTGAATAAAATCCACTTTCTTTGAACGGAATTCAAAAAACTATGTGCCACAAACAAAAGGGAAAAACTCTCTTGAAAGCTTGCTAATGAAAATCGCATGGAAAGAAGAAGCAAGAGCCAAGATGCACTTTTTACAAACAGAAGAGACAAACCGTCACATCGAAGGAAAATTTATTATTACTCGGAATAATGCTAAACATGAAACTCACAATAAACTTCTTTAAAAGCCTAAGCAGAAAAAATTTCAAGACAAAAAATAATGGTCGACCTCCAAGAAAAACAAAATGGTGAAAAATCACCAAGCACAAAATCAACAAGTTCAAGAGAAAAGGGACCATGTTTGTTTGGTGGCAAGAGTTTGGGCATATTGCCGATTTTGACAGATTCCAGAAAAAGTGAAACGTGTGGTCCTAACCCTCAGGCAAAAGTTACCAGAAAGCGAACCTTTTTTGGCGGTTATTACCGACATAAATATGGTGAGAATGTTGATGGATGGTGGGATGGATTCTTGCTGCAACCGTCCTGTCGTTATGACAAAAGACTGGTTTAAACAAATATATCATTTTGAGGGAGCCCAAAACCATAATGCTGGTGATTATCAGCACTACTCAAGTGCTTGTTAAAGGGAGAGATGATGAATTGGGTTTTACTTTCTGAAGGAATTAATTCATTTGAAAGATTGTACTTTATACTACCTTCTATGAGAAAAAAATTTTGATGTCTAGTTTTCTCTTAATTAAAGCAGTCTTTAAACAGATATGAAATTATGGGATTCAATATGTAATAGTGAAGAAAATGTATTGTATTTTTGTGGGGAAGGGGATCCTGGGATGGGATGTTTTTAAGTGAATGTTTAAATGCATATAAAAATTCTTTATGTATATACTGCGTTTTCTAATTCTTTTTGGCATGCTCATTTGTGTCATATTAATGATCCGTTATGTTGGGAATTCATGGGTAGTTTAGATTATTTCCCAATGGTTTTTAAAAAATAATTTTGAAAAGTGTGAGCTTGTAGTAAATCCAAGATCACTAAAAGACCCATTCAACGTTGAAAGCAAAACTGATTTGTTAGAATTAGTTCAATATTGAATATTGTGTTGAAATGGTGGAATGGAATTCTAATAGTGGAGGCGCCGGGTAATTAGATATTTTATCAACTTTCATTGATGATTTTTCGAAAAGTTACATATGGTTACTTGATAAAAATAAAAGTGATGCTTTTGAAAATTTACCAAAAACTTATCTCCAATGAGGTTTGAAAATCAGTTTGGAAGAAAAATAAAAGATTAAGAAGTGATAGAGGCCGTTAATATGATCAAATGCAGTTTAATTCTTTGTTAGATAATTGGGATAATTATGAAGCTACTCCTCCTTATCTCCTTTGTCTAAATGGAGAAGCAGAAAGGAAAAAACAGAACTGTGGTTGAATTGACTAATGCCATGATAATTGAGTAACATGCACCTTTAAATTTTTGGGGTGAAAATATCTTAAATGCTTGTTATGTGTTGAATAGTGTGCCTCATAAAAAGTCTAAATTGACACCTTTTGAACTGTGGAAAAGGTTACAAAGCCAAGTGTGTGCGTTACTAAAGAGTTTGGGTTGTCTAGCCTTTGTTGAGGCTAATGGATCCTAAGATTAACAAAGTTGGTAAGAACGTACTACCCTTGTGCTTTTTTTGGTTATGACTTCAAATAATAAGGCCTATAGATTTTTTAATCTGAAGAATATTGTATAGAATCTGGTGATGCTATTTTCATGAAAAAAAAATTTCTTTTGATACTAAAAATAGTGTGGGTCAAAGGATTGAAACAAAATTTTTTCACTAATTAGTTCTTCACTTCAAACTTTAAAAAATAAAGATGTTGTGATTTTGGGAAGAGAAGTAAAAGAAGCTAGAGAGAAAAAAAAGATTTTTTTGGTCCATGATTTTTATGTGTTTAATGTTGAAAATTGACCCCTTACACTTTGAAAGAAGATTATCTCACATGATTCTATTTTTTTGGAAAGAGAGCTGTGTAAATGATGAAATGGAGTCCTAATTTCTAATAAAACTTGGAAGTAGTTGATTTACCCAACAGGGTTGTTGTAAAACAATTGGTTTTGGCAAATGGGTCTAAAGGATTAAAGTTGAAATCGGATGGTTCTATGATAAAATACAAGGCTAGGATGTTGCAAAAGGTTCTTAAACAACTAGAAGGCCTAGAATCTTTTTGATACTGTCTCTCCGGTAAACAAGAATTTTTTTTTTGTACATTCCATTAGACTTTTTTTTAAGTTGCTATGGCTGCACAATTTTTTGAGTGGCAATCATCAAAATGGATTGTAAAAAACTGCTTTTTAAATGGAGGACCTAAATGAAGAAAATTTATATGGACCAAACCCGAGTGTTTGTTGAAGCAGGCCAGGGAAAAACACAAGTCCCTGTAAACGTACTAATCCCTATATGGCTTTGAATGAAACAGGCCCCAAAGAAATGGCATGAAAAGTTTGATTCCTGATTTGATGTGAAAATGGTTTTTTAAACAAAATGAGTGTGTCAAGGGGCATATATCATAAGTTCTTGGAATATAATCTCAGTGATTATTGCCGCTATATGTATGAGGAGTGGCGTGGGGGGTTTGGTCCTCTTGGGGTTGATCGTTTTGGAGTTGATTGATTTCCTTTATCTTTTTTTTTTTTTTTTTTGGGCTATATTAATGAATGTTATTGATGAAGCTAAAAATGTTTTAGAATGACATTGATATTAAAGATTTTGGTGAGGCCAAATTTTTTCTGTGGAATAAACAATAACAGAGAAAATTGAGGGGTTTTTCCTTGACCAGTCACTGATGTTGAGAAAATTTTGAAAAAATATAACTTTCATGATGCAAGCATGGTGCTACTCCTTGTGATTTCAAGTGGTCAACTTATGTCCTGTTGAACAAGTGAAAATGATGGAAAAATCAAAAGGAATATGCTAGTATAATCGGAACAAGGTTGAGATATGTGACTATTGCACTAGCCTGATATTGCATATGCAGAGGAATACTTGGCAGGTTAACAAGCAAGCCAGGTGATGAAAACATTGGCATGCTATAACAAGAGTTATGAGATATTTAATTGGAAACGAAAAATTGGGGTTTGGTCTAATAAAAATATCTTGCTTGACTTGAAGGTTTTGTGATGCGGATTGGATTACTTTGTCAGGTGGATGATCCTTGTTTCTACCACGATTATTCTTTACTTTAGGTGGGTGGTGCTGTTTGTTGGGAGAGCAAAACAAGCAAACTATAATTTCTACCGATGGCGGATGAAACACTAAATGCTTTAGCTTCAGAGTAGGCAGCGAATTGGTTAAGCGTATTGTTTCACAAATCCTTATTTTGAAAAACACCAATTCCTCTTATTTAATTCATTGTGATAGCACCACTGCAAATTGTAGAGTTCAAAAACCGTTATTAAACGGTAAATCCAGACCCGCTATAAGGAGGGAAACACCGTAATGTAAGATCGTATTGACAAATTGGGACATTCAATGTTGATTATGAACAAATCTGTGTGATAATACTGCAGATCCTCGTAACGAAGGCACTTCTTAACAAGAGAAAAAGGTCTGCGAAAGCACATCGAAGTGGGATGGAGTGAAGCCTACAAATCCTTGAGTATAATATGAGCAACCCAAACTGGGAATAGAGATTCCTATAACCAGGTTCAAAGGGAAAACTAATCATATGATGACTATGTGTGGACAAAAATGCAACGATTTTTCCCTCCCTTGATGTGAATGCATTGTTCCTGTAAGATTTGTGAAGGTTGAGTGATTAAAACGATTAATGGAATATCTGTCTAGCCCGTATGGGTGAAGTGTTAATCTTTACAGGAGCAATCTCAACAGATTTGCACCTATGTGATGTGTGGAAGTAGGCGCTTCTATGAGATGGGCTTATTCTCAAATGACTAGAAACAGGGATTTAGCACATGGCAATAATAACGTGTTGGGCTGTTAAATCTCATCGTCAACACCTTTGAGTATTATGTCGTGAGAGGATATTTTATTTCCCTTCCAAGCAGTCATAGTAAGTCGCGACCACTACGACTCTGGAAGGTAAAAGTTTATGCTGTTTCAATAAGTGGAAGGTTTCAATGCAGGAGCCACAACTTCATTATGCATAGTAGTCTTCCTTCAACTAATCTACTCTTCTTTATCTAAATATTAAATGATAGGGGATTGTTAGGTTATTTAGCATTTTAAATTAATTTAACATATTAAATTGCTTTATTTGAGGTTATAAGAATGAACATTGGAAATGGATGACTTCTACATCATCCATTAGCATTGGTTTGTCCATCACTTTATTTCATTTTAATACATCCATTTAATATTTGTAAACCTATGTAAACATATGTAACTCCCTATTTGTAACATATGTTACCCATGTCCCAACTCTATTGTAACCTATGTAACTCCTAGTGTAAACCTATGACTGAAACCTCCTAGGCCCATTATATCACTATTTGACTACCTCCCCTTATTTCCCTTTATTGCTAGGAAAGACTTCTTGTAGTATAAATGTGGTGGTGTTCATTTGGGTTTGGAACACAAATTCAAAGATAAAACAAAGGTGAAAGGTTAGTCTAAACGAAGAGGTCTTATAAGTTGAAAGAGGAGGTGGTGTTCTTTTTTGTGGCGCTTTGAAACCTCAACTCTTGTCCAGAGTTGTTGAGTTATACTTTGTGAGGTTGTTGTATCCTGGAGGGGACAAGCAAAGAGGGACTACTTGCTTGTGGACCGGTTGGTGAAAACATTTTTTGCATTGGGAGGTTGAATCTCTTTAAAGAGAGCGAGATATCGCGACTCAGCCTGAAGAGATTACTTTCTTAATTTATTTCAATTTAATCTTGCCAATTTTAGTATCTTGTAAGTTTTTTCACTAAACACATGTTCTTGCCAAATATCTGCTATCTCACATAACAGTGTGATTTAGAATCGTTGTTTGGGTGCTCGAGTAAATGATTTATCATCAATGAGGAAGTTATTCAAGATGTTTTTTGTACTAAGTTTCTCGGGGGGTAATTCTATAAATGAACGGAACATGGACTGATGACTTTGAGTTTCTCTAAGATGGTGATGAAAATCGAGTCTGTTTAAACCCGACATCAAATCTTCTGACTTTGGGACTTAATGTCTATGTTTTGCAGAATCATATTCTACACTATCATGGCCACTTATTCTCAGGAAGGGCTCCTTGAGTAATATCTCTACTCCGTATGATTGATTCTCTACTTCCTGCTTTTTTTTTTTTTTTTTTTTTAAAACATACTGCATTAAATGGGCAGAATGGTTCAAGGCCGTATATGTGGTTTAAAGTGTTGAGATGAAGTCTTGAATGTTCTCGGCAAATTGCCCTATGGATGCTATCTCGAGGATTATTGTGAAATCTTGTGGATACTTTATGTTTACCCCTTATCTTATAAATTGCAAACTTATGGCTCTCACACTTTCCTAGTATAGGGTATGGCAGGTTGTGAAAAGTTGGGTTTAAAGAAGACTCAGCAAAGCTCTGGCGGATTCTCCTTGAACCCTACAAAAAATCTCGGTGGATTCGCGCTCTGTTATTGCGGACAATGAGGAGGCAAAAATAGGACATTTAGCTGTAGATGAAACTTAAAGATCCTCTCAGGATGTTGGTGGAAACTCGTGCTTTGTTATTTCTTCTACTATGTCCTCCCCCGGTATTTGTTACCAAAAGACTCTAACGTTGATATCTATAAGTTGCGCATTTCCATGAAAATGATTAAGCAAAAAGGTATCTCAATGGTAAATTGCTTGATCCAACAAGTTAACTCTTTGAAGAGTGGAGTCAACTCCTCCAACAATGAGCTTGCTGTTACAGTTCATACCTCATACTCCAATCTTCTGTGGAATGTGGAATGTTGGTACAACACCCTAAATTGATCCTTGATTGAGATAAATCCCTTGGGGTTTTCCTTTCAAGATCTCATGTCATCATCTGCATAAACCAACCTAGATTTGTAGTGTAAAGTATGCAAATATACGCCTAGCAATAGTTTTATTTTTTGTTTCATAAGCTAGTAAACACGTGAGTGATATCAATTGAAAAAAAATATAATAATTCAGTGTAGGTATACACAGCAGGCGCTTAGTTCAAGGTAGAAATTTGATTTGCATATGAGACATGATAAAGTTTCAAATTTCTATAACACGAAGATCTCTTCAAATATCATAAGGAAAACCCTTAAATCCCAAGGGGACTGGACTACACACAACATTGGTGATCCGAACAAGGATAAAACCTTTTGTGTCAATTATTTACCGCAAGTTTCTGTTATTGTTTATCTTCCTACCAACTTGCAGGTAAGTCGACTATCGATTACTTGTAGTTTACTAAGTAAATTTTAAATATAACCCCCCGCCCCCAATATCACAATAAACTTAAAAAGAAATAAGGGCTTTAGCTAGATTCAAACCCTAGTTTGGTGGGTGATTCCTTTAGCACAGGATAGCTCTACACTCATTAAAAGTGCGCTGTAAATTATATCTTTTTCTGGCCACCGAGATAGATTCTATACCATGAATATGCCACCCCACAACATTTTATTTGAATTCGGGGCGCTCTCCAGGTCCTTTTCACAAAACAAGAACACGTACTTTATTCGACCTGTGCAATCATTAGTGCAAGTTTTTTGACGGCATTCTGATTACGGCCATGTAAGTTTAACACAAAACATATATGCCGACCATAAAGATTTAACTGTAACATCTACCTTTACTTCATACCAGGATTTTGAACGAGGCGTATGAGAGGGCCATGCAAACGAATCAAGCCTCGTTTCTGCCACCCCCTATCTTCTTCCTGCTCCTGTTGTTCAATTTCTCTTATGTTTAATGCCTCGACACAGCACACGGAAGGTTTTAACCCAATAAATAGATAAATGACTAAATTTTATATAGGATTCTACTGAAAATGTTATGGTTTGTTGCGCAAACATATAATCTAATGACATACTGATGTGATCTATTTAATTCATTACCAAATACAACTAAACAAACTTATATGGTAAAACTAATTTTGCCTCACTGCGAATTACCTCCCTTATATGAGCTAACTATTCAGTGTCGTTAATCGCATCTAAAACATAATTTACCTATTCTATATGCTCCCACCCCATATTTTGATTTTTCATAGTGAACACAATAGTGTCAAAGATTATATTTTCACCCATTAAATCCCATCTACTCATCTTGGCCTTGATCGTGTAATTATTAGACATTTCTAGGCTAATCTCTCACCTTGCTGCAAGATAAATCTTGCGATCTCCTTTCATCCAAAAGGAGCCTGATGACACACACTAATTTTGGTCGTGTTTTTGATTAGTTGTTTTTTTGTTTCACTGCCCCTATAGTGTATTGTTTCCAAGTGATTATTCTTCTATTTTAATCTCAAGCCATTTCTCACGGACTCGGTGAATTGACCCCGCGAATTCGACCCCTCCCATTAGCAATTTTCACCGCTCATCACTAGTTTGTGTCACAGAGCATCAACCAACGGTTAATAGATCCTATTATTCACAACCCGTGATATAACTTGGATCAATTATGCGAAGTGCCAGCCTTAACAAGGACCCCGGCCCCACTTGTTAGCCCAGATTTAAGAGCATCCACGACCCCAACTCTATTTCATACTTGTCTATCCACCACGTTTAATTTCAATTACTTTGGTTGCTTCTAAAAAATCGATTTAGTTACACCAATACACATTGATTGATATAACATTATTTTATTGGGATATATTGCTACACAGCTTACTTAGTACTAAACAACCTATCCCCCCCCCCTTCCCCTTCTTCTCATAGGGAGACAATGGGGCGATTGTAGGGCGGGCCTCGGGTTAGCTGTCGGCCGGCGCCTTGAGTTTTCTCCCTCAACCCACTCTTTCCTTAATCACACCCAACCCCGCTAACACAACTTTTCCTTTTTCATATTCACCGCCACTTGCCCCACCCTACCCCAATAGACTATCCCACCATGATACTAGCTTCTGCCAGTTAATTTCATAATATTCTTTATTTTTCTTACCCTCTAGTTATGCTTTGATACAAATATATAACACTCTACCATAAAAATAAATGTCACGCTTTCGTCCTATTTTTAGTAGTGCTATTCCGGTTAAGGAAAAGTGAACTTTGTAATTTTTTTTTTTACGCGTAAATTAAGAATTCATGCCTCAGTAATTGTATTAGTTTTATGAACAATGTTCAGTGTATAATACGAATATTTACCGCTACGCCTTTTCCTAATTTGATTATTTTATTTAATTTTATTTATACACTGTTTTTGTAGTATTTGGAGAGAAGAGCAAGTTAATACACTAGCACAGTTGTTATTAGTAACACTAATGTGGATACCGTTCATGGCTACCGCCTATGGCCGTGGTGTGGGAAAGATTATTGACTAATCTAAGGATGCCTCACTTCAAGAAACTATAGGATCAATGTTCATGCTGATCAAGGCGGATAGGCTTGTTTACATAATTGTTATTTGTGTGTTATCCCCGTCTTTTCCACACTCTTGATTCACTGCATTTTCTTCTTATTCCTCTTACAAATCCGCTGAACTATTACTTTTCTCCCTTTGCCATTCCGTACCTCTGTTACTATTTCCCCCTTCTTTCTTTTCCCCCCCTTCCTTCCCCTTCCCCCTCCCCCCCCCTCTCTCACTCCATTCTTTATTGTACATGTAATTTTTAGAAGTTAAATATTAAGTTTGACCCAATGAACAATCACCTATTTACCCACGCCCAGCACACACACCACTGACCCACAGTAATTAAAAATGATAATTTATTTCAATTCAACCCCTTCCCGCGTCCGACCCGCACCACATAACCTTAAGCCCGCCCGCTTGACATACCCTTCAAACCTATCCTGCCCCGATCCGGTTCGCCTTATGCCGTTATTTGTATTGCCATTCACCATTTTTTTTGTTTGTACTAACCAAACCACAGGGCATCAAAATTACGCCTCGAATAGAAACGCATTACAATGTACCACAACACCCACATGATGTTGCGAAATTTACATCACAACTTTACTTATATGTGTGCAAAACCAATACAAAATTTTTTATGCCACTCTCATATATATCATATAATAAATTTTTTGTCATGAAAATTCAACCCCTTATGAATATACCTTTGCCCTTCTTAGATTCGCCCTTTTGCCTAAAAGTGGCTAAATGACTGGGAACTTTTTTGTTCACATAATACTGAACACCGTATCGCCATTCTTGGTACTTTCTAGATCTCCCCCCTTATAATAAAACCATTTTCCTCCCGAACATTTTTCTTTTTTTGCTCTTTTATATAAAGATGTACACAAATTTTTTTATCAAAAAATTAATGCACATTCTGTCTATCGTCCTCTTCCCTGATATAACATGAAGTTTAACACTATTTCTTCTGATGCTTCTCCCGCCGACCTATAACATTTCAAACCATGTTCAAAATTTTTATTTTACACATTCTAAGGGGAACCCTCGAGACCACCAACTCTCACTTAATGTTTTACCTCACACCTTCTTAATAGCTGCCCTATATTAAAGTCCACTCCTTCATATAGACTTAATTATTGTTGTCACATAATTTTGCGATCCTCATTTATTCCTTGAACACATTATTACACTTTTTAATTGTTTTGTACATTATAATCAATGTTGGATTTTAAACCTTCAGCCCTAAAAATTAAAATTTCTCTTGCAAATCGCACAAACTTACCACCCGGAACATCTTCTTTTTTATCATTCTTTAGGGTATTAGTTTTGTTCTATAATGAGAATTCTCACCATTATAAATAACTAAAGTAAAATTCAACACCAACTACATTCATCTGCTCATCTCATTCAAAATTTGAGGCAAATTATAACACCCTCTTATTTTATCCATTTTAATCTGTAAGATTTTTGTGTCACTACCCCTTTTCCATGTTTTTCCACCGCACTTACAATTGCTTCCCTTTTGTTTATTTTTTAATTTTTTTTTATGTTGAATTAAATTGTTACCTGTAAATTGATACGGAGAAGAACATACAACCGTGTTACCAATCTTAATTATGCCCCCGCCAATCACCAGCTCACCCACTTTAGATTTCTAGCTGTAAAATTTTAAGTACATTTTAATTCGAAAACGTCCCACCCTACCCCTAGCATCCTTATTGTGCCCTTCTCACTCCGACGATCGCACTGAAATTGAAGACCCCTTCAAATTCATCAAAATTTGTGTAATACCCTCTGAATTGATAACTGGCTGCGCAAATATCGGGTATTTGATACTTTCTAAATCTTTTTTGGACCGTCCTTACCCAGTACGCAATGTCTTACATGTGACTAAGCTTAAATTCTGCCCCTTTCTTGTCCTTTGTTGCTCTATAATCATGTTATAACATTCTTTCTCATTGGGGCTAGGCGTTTAATTGCGGAAAACCATTGTGAGCCTATTCTTCTCATCTCCCTCGTACATTTCGCTTTTTGTGATAGATGGTCTCAGCCCTCCCTTTTTTAATTGGCCGCATTTTTTGCGAATTTTGTAGAAATTTGAACTTATTTCACCCTATGTTTCACTTCTTTTTTTTTGTTTTTTAGAGTTCGTTTTACTGCATAACCATTTATTTTACATTGTGATTCGGGGAGATCGACTACATTCACCCCAACTCATGAATACCACCCCACAAAATCCACACGCTAGGACGATAAAATGTTGTGTCCCCATGTGCTCTACTCTCCTATGTAACTCAGAATATCTTTTACATGTTTTTGTATGGCTTAGGATTCAATACGCTCCGCATATTTGACGCCGACTGTATACTATACGACCTTGCGACCCATGATCCTTCTCCTTTACTGATTGAAGAAGATACACTTTTTTTCCGAGACGAAGCATGCACACACACATTTGGGATTCGTATGAAGCCCATTTTCACCCAATTGGCGACTTACGCTTATCCGATGTTTCTTCTTCATAGGTGAGGAAGGTCCTGTCACACAATATATTAACATAAAAACAACAAAAAAAAACAACCACTAACCACCAACACAAAAAAAACTGGACTAGTCCTAAGCAGTCACTCAAACAGTTAAAGCTGCCTTTTCATTTGTTAGCTTCTTTAGAAAGGATAAGCCCCCCACCTGTACACAAAACATTTTCGTACTACTAACTTATGTTGCGTGGTTTTTCCCTTTCGTGTTTTCAGAGTTGGGATTTTCGGCTATCCCTCGGCTTTATACTAAAATAAATGGTTATGCCAGTAAATTTCCCTTTTCCCACCCAATTCATCACCTCTAAAACCTTAAAAACTAAAAAATAAAAAGAAGGATAAAAGGACAAATAGCCCGGTTCCTTCTCTACATCCTCCAACACTCCCCCCCAAGAAACATCAAATTTATCTATCATACCAAAATTTTCAACAGTTTGTACAACCCAATCGGAAGACTAGGGCTTTATTTCACAAAATTTAAACACCATTACACC
This sequence comes from Solanum habrochaites, assembly GCA_027704765.1. Lineage (NCBI taxonomy): Eukaryota > Viridiplantae > Streptophyta > Magnoliopsida > Solanales > Solanaceae > Solanum > Solanum habrochaites. The sequence goes on from JAKWJA010000621.1 coordinate 13,758, forward strand.
AAAACATCCGCAGAAACATACTCTTTTGACTTTTTACCATATACAAAACAAGCAAGCAAAATTTGAAAATCCGGCCCCTATCAACAACTTAATTACTACCCCCTCTCACCATTACTCATCCAAATTGCTTTTGTAGAATTAAGTATTCAGTGTTTTGGCACCAAACCCCCCCCACACAAGTATCCACCTTAAACTACTGCATACACACAATTTGCTCACACTGATTGGAAGGACTTCACATTCTTCACATCATCGTGGAGTGACCTACTGGCAGGAAGAGGGAACTAACGAAGGAGATGGGGTGGGGCGTGACGCCGGGCAGGGACCGGGCTTTATGATGTAAAACTAAATTTGACACCACGCAAATGTAACTCATGGAGTCGGGGTGAGTGGGTTGGGCCGAAATTACGTTTTGTTTGTTGTCTCACACTAGGTCTGTATTTTTCTTTCTCCACGTACCAATTTTACAGCCGATATACCCCCATTCAACTTACAACATAAAAAAAATTAAAACTGAAAAGAAAATTGAAACAAATCCTAGGCACTATAGTTGTCACATAGAATCGATCACCGCCATAATGTGTCAATTATATCCTCTCAAAAATTAGACGATACACAAACCATGGATTTTTTACTCTTTAATTTATATTATTCTATTTTTTTTTCTCCCATTATATTCCACATTTTCTTATCGACTTTAAACTAACAATGATAATTAACTCTAATTTTAAGTACAGATTTCTTTCTTCTGACGGCCTCCCACGCACAAAAAACTTGGCACTTAACGCTTTACCCAATTAATACAAACACCCAAACCGCAATAATCCTTTAACCGACCAATCATTCGTGGCGTTCTCTACGGACTAAATTACGAACTCATTATATTCCCCTCAAGCCTAGTTAGATCCTACACCCATCGATTGTACCTTAAATATCAAAACACAAAGTATTGTCCTCTGTAGTGATAACCATCGTAACATTCTAAACAACAGTTTTTAGTTCTTCCTCTTCATAAATGGTTGTCCTACAAAAACTTAGCTTCCTCAATACTGAACTTTATAATGTCTTGTGCCTACCCTAACTACGCCAATTTTCACCAAAATGGGTCTACGAAAGGTTTAACGATCCCTTTCAATGTTACATTACCATGTCTGCCACCACCAATACAACGCTACAAAAGAAATAATGGGTCTTTCCAGCCCCCCGGATTCTACTTTAGCGCTTTCCTGTGGGTAATTTCTACTCCAAGCACTATGGATATCTTTCTTACACTCATTAGACCGTGCAATTGTTAGCTAGATCACCTCTTCCTTTCCAGAGATGAGCACTATACATTGTACCCCATAGTTAGTTCCGCCGCCACCCCGCAAAATCATGACCATCTAGTGGCGTCTCCCGCCCTATCATAACAAGATACCAAAGTTACTTCTTGATCCGTGAAAAATTCTTAGGTAAGTTACCAGGCTTGATACGTTATATTGTTTAAATTGCATATAAAAACAACTTATTGGTAATAAAGGAAATTATACTGGATACACCATACCAAGATTTGAACGAGCATATTGAGGCAGGAAAAAAAGAAATGACTTAACGCTGTCACCTTTGGCACCACCCATATATAAGGTAGACCGGCTCCAAACTTTTGTGCATGACCCTCGCACTCTTTTTGTTGCAGGTCTGTAACCCTAATGTCATAAAAGGACCCATTTCATAGGATTACCACACGCCAAATAGTATTATTTTCGTTCGCGATTATACATTTTTTCTTTTTCCCTTTTTCTCTCCCCTTTTTTTTTCCCCTTTTTCCCCCTTCTTACTTTTCTTCTTTCATGTTTAACTCTAATGCAAACCTATGAATCTATCTAATTATTAAAACTACAATACAACAACCTTATATGGTACAACAAATGTATGACATGTAATTATCATATCAGTAATATCTTTTACGTGAATGCATACCAATACCATTACCTATTTATAGCAATCTTTTTCCTTGTTCATAGAAAAATTGGTCAAATTACCAGTGGCTACTATACCATATGCGTCTGATCTTGTAACATTACGGCATTTCTTGGATTCCTAATCTATTTCGCGATGTTTTGAAACTATTTGCGACCCTCCATACCAAAGAGGATAATATTTGGTAGTTTCTAATTAGCTTTCCACTCCTGTATTCTTATTAAGTGCCCATTTGTTTCATGTGATTTTTTTCCTTTCTCTGCTTACAGTCTTTGCACTCCTGTGAGGGACGTTAATTGAGCCAAATTGGATTAATTTTAGGCACATCACAATGCGACGTCACCAGACAACACACACGGGTCATAGCCACGATCAACTCCACAAATGAATTTGATTGGTATCCAACATGATTGAGCAAAATAGGGTCAATGATACCAGAGTCCCCAAGACACAACTCAAAATCCAAATTTTGCTAAAGTTTTTCACTCTCATTTCGATTTTTCAGTTCTTCACAAAATATTTTAGTACACCTTACACGTACGCCTTGATTGATAAAACCCGCCCCTCCTAACGAATCCTGCCGATCATATTTAACCCAATTTTACATTATCCTAACAACAACCTCACAACCTCTTTTTGGCTCTGCTAAAATGGTTGTTTAATTAAAAAAGTGACAACCCTTTAAACCCCCTCGCCCACTACACTGGTACACAATACGCCCATTTATTTGTCCCGCGAGGAGGCAATTTAATTCATGTTTTACTATATTAAACCTATTTTTTTTTCACAACCATTTTTTTATAACCAAAGTTCTCCCTATCTACTATCCCAACATCACTTTTGTTTGCTCAAGACACCTTTTAATTCACAATTATGATCATACAGACACCTTCTCCCTTTCCCACTGCTAGCAATTACGCCCTTACCATTGACACTACAATCATATAGCTACACAAAATCGCAAAATTTCGTGTTACTAACTTTTATGAAACCATATCGATATATCTTGGTATGTTTTTCGGGACCCTTTCCTCTTATACATAAAATAGGACTCGATTCATTGGTTTTGCCAGAGATAGACCCCCTGATACACCTGTATATGCCATTTAACAACACCCATAACGCAATGCATGTGGCCTTCCCGCCCTCTTTCACACACCACCAAGATAACAGCTGTACTTACCGAGTGAACAAATATTATTAGTGCCAGTTTGACGGCTACTGATACGGCATGTAAAAACACAAAAATTACACACCTTCCCTCCGTATGCTCATCAAAGCACACAACTTGAATCCCTCTTTCCCCCCCCCCCCTTTTCTTTTCTTTCTCCCCCTGCATACGTTTCACCCACATATCGGATTCTGATGCCCCCCCTTCATTTGGCAGCGTATTTTTGCACCCTTCCCCGGCAGGCAAATCAGATACCCATCCAACTCCCTTTGTACCTACTTCCCATGCGCCCTAATGTAACTTTCGTGATGAATTGACCGCATGAACCGCGCCTCCCTTACCCTTAAGTACAGAAACAACCCTGACATCTTTAAATTTCAAGCGCAGTTTCGCACCATGAAAATGTTATTTTGTTTGTTGCGCAACATATTTCTAATGAAATGATGTAATCTATTTATTTATCAAATAAAATAAAACTTGCATCCGCGTACAATATAATTCCTATGATATCCTGTTAATATTTATTAGTAAATTAGTAGTTAATGCTTAAAATAATACTATTTATAGCAATATTTTTATTTCATTTAGAAAATAGTAATAAACACAAAACTACTACTATTTGCTTTAATTAGACATTCTAGGCTAATCTCCATTTGCTAAGATAAATCGGACTGATCCAAAAGAGGATAAATATTGTAGTTTTTGAAATTAGTTTTTAAGAAAGTTATTTGTGTCATTGATTATTCTTCTATTTAATCTCAAGCATGTTCGGATGGTAAATTGAGCGAATTTTAGATCAATTGAGTATCATATTGTGTCAAGATAACAAACGGTTCAAGCTCCAATTCAAAGTGAATAATTGGATCAATTGAATTGAAGCCAAAAAGGAGCAGATAAAAGTCAAGCCCAACTCAACTCAATTTTACAAGTTTAATTAATTTATTTGTTCTTTAAAATATTTTAGTACCAATAAAAATTCAATTGATAAAAATTATTTTATGGATAATGTAAAGAATATACTACACAACCTTTCTTTTTAATAGGATGACAATGGGGCGGTGTAGGGCGGGGGGCGTGCGAGGTTGTTTAGATTTTTCACCAAACATTTCACATCTGTTTTACCCCTCGCCACCCCGCCCCCCCCCCCCCCCCTCTATTCCCCGCCCACCCTTTAACCCCACACAAACTTCTTCTTTTTCAACGCTTTTGCCCCCACCACTTTACCCACCATTTATAGACGTTTTTGTCACACCACTCCTTTTGAAATCGCCCCCTGCATAATTTCATAATATTTCTTTTTTAGTTATGTTGGATCCATTAAAAATAAAATTCATAAATAAATTCATTTTTTCACTTAAGTGTATTAGCTTAATAGTATCAGTGACTTTAAATTTTATTTTTTTGACCGGGTAAATTGAGAATCATTGGCAAGTCGTAATGTGTATTATTTTTATGAACATTTTGCATTTATTATCTTGCCCCACCCACTACCTTTTAGTAGCGTGTCTAATGAATTATCTTAATATATTGCTTTTCTACCTCATTCCTATGACATGAAGAAGTTAAAAACTTAAAGAGTTTGAACACAACCTAAAATCACATCATACCCGCGCCTAGCCACCCTGACCAACATTAATTAAAAAGAAATCCACTTCAACCCTCTAGTGTCCGACCCGCCCCAAATAACTTACAGACAGCCCACCCCACCGCCATCCACATACCTAAAAACACCCCCTAATCAGCCCCGATCCGCCCGCCTCCCCCCTCTCGCATTATTGCCATTATTATTTTTTCATGCGCTGTCTAAAAATGGGATTGGGTAAGAAAAGGGTGGGCTCCCCGTGTCTGGGCAGCTCCTGGTCTTTGTTGCTTTTTCTCTGAGGCTCTCTCTTCCCCCCACCCCTTCGAGTTTATGTGACTTATAAATGCCATCTACAATGTACAAAACCATATTTGTTGAGAAATTTAAAAATTTAATATAACAAAAAACAATAAAAATCACGCTCCAGAGAGATCATACTTAAAAAATGTTGTCACAGAAAATTCAAATGAGATATACCTCTCCCCTTCTTAGATTCGCCTTGCATTAAAAGTGGCTAAATGCCCCCCAACAAAAGTAATCTCTCGTCAATTAATACTGAACAAATGATCATAGCTTGATATTTTCTAGCATCTCTATAGATAAAAAATGACATTTGTTTTATTAACACGGACTCTACCACAAATCCAACAATTTGAATTTGTCACTGCTCCTAATAACAAGGAAGTTTATACTATTTGCAGACACTTAACATCTACCCTGCAAAACAATTATAAGTGGACTGAACGAGAAATGATCACATTAATTTTACTTCTCTTTTAGAGTACTATATTAAATGTCTAACTTTATATAAGAATTATTTCAAATATACCATTGGATTCATTTCATTCTTAAAATTATACTTTTAATTTGTAACTTAATCAAGTTTTAAACCCTCAGGAAAAAAAGTCTTTAAGTGCAAATTAATGATGAAACTTTAGAATTTTTATCCGATCATTTTTATAATGAGAACAATAAATAACAACATTAGAATAAAAAAATAACATATTTTATCCCATGTTTAGAAATGTATAATCACAGTAATCTATAACGATTTCCTATTACATGTCAATGTTTCAATTTCCTTTTTGTTTTTAATGTTTTTATGTTAAATTCAAATTGTATCCGTAAATTGATACGGCAGAAGAACAATACAACTAAGGAACCCAACATAATTTAATCGCGCGCCCACCCCCACTCATACCAACTAACCCCCAGTCCATATTACATTTCTGTACAAACTTTAATTTTAACATAGAAAACCTCTCCCCCCCCTCCTTCTTTAGTTCCCTCTTTCACTCAGCCGATGATGAAATTGAAGACTTCAAACCAAATCATACAAATTTGTTTCAGCAGTTGAAGGATAAAGTGTGGGCCAAAAGGTATTTGATTACTTTTTCTAAACTTTTCTTGGAAGGATCTACCAGTAGTAATTTTAGTGTTGATAAGCTTAAAGCTTCTTGTGTGGTTTAAAAATTAAATTTTGTCAGTTGGGTGTTGTTAATTTATTTGTGCATATAAGCCCTATCTTCCATTTGGTACTTTGTCTTTCCCCTGTGATAGATGTTAGTTCTTGGGTACTTCCCCGGAAAAGTCAGAAAGGAACTATCCTTAATTTTCCTTTGTTTGTTTTGTTTTCAGATGGCGTTATATGCATAACTTTTCTTTTAAGCGAGGGGATATCGAAAATCAAACGCATGAAACACCACAACAAAGTTAGGAGTAAAATGTTGTTACATCCCCCTGGGATCTTCTAGAAATCTGAAACTAACTTTCGTAGGATTAGTACACTAGTCCCAGTTATGTAATATATATTGGATGCTCCTTCCTCCACTATGACGCAGAACACTTAGAAGCCCTCACCCACATTTGTTGATTCGGATGTTGATGTTTATGCAGTGATGTTATGTGTTAATTTCCGTAGGAGAGGTTGAACAGTTGAGTGGAAACTTACGTTCGGTCTGTTAGTAGATATTTTTGCTTGTTACGAGAGTAGTCCAAGTATAGAAGCGAAGTATGTTGGACATGTTCCTTTTCTTAAGAAGTGCATCATCCAATTTGAGATTCTTGAGTTGATGTAAATGTTGAAGTTAGTTGTGTGTCTAAATTCTCACCCTTCGGCCCCGAGCTTGAAGTATTGAATGAAAACTTAGTTTTGTATGGTTAGTAGGAATTTGCTTGTTTTTAAGGGATGGTTGTAAGTTAGACAGACAAGTTCTAATATGTGGATATGGATCCTTCGAAGTTTCTTCTTCACCGGACGAGAAGGATCAGTCAACAAGACTACTTGTCCGTCTTAAACTAAGATCATCCCCTTAAGAACAAAATTCCTACTAATTTGGACACAAAATTAGTTTCCATTCAATCTTCCAGCTCGTCAGAGAATTAACTCACAACATAACTTCAGATAAACATCCAACTCACGAATCCCCAAATTGGGTGATCTTCTCGAGTTTCTCTTCATAGGTGTGGAAGGTAGGATCATGTCCAATATAATACATTAACTTGACTAGTTCCTAAGCAATTAACAGAAAGTTAAGTTTAGGAGTACTAGCAAGGATAGAATGTACACAAACTTTTCACTGCTAAACTTGTTTGTGGCTGTTTCGAGTTGATTTTTGATATCCCTCGGCCATTAAAGCAAACTTATGCAGTAAAACAAACATCTAAACAAGAAAAACACCCAGGATGGAAAATAGGGTTCTTTCTACATTCCAAAAAAATCCCAAGAAAAACTAACATCCTTATCCCAAAAAAACCAGTACAAAATGGAAGATAGGGCTTTATTTCACAACATTACAACACCAAATGAGAAATATTTGATTTTAAAACAAACAAACAAAGCAAATTTTAAGCTTATAACAAACTAAATTATACTGTAAACACTCCAAAAAAACATAGAAAAGTAATCAATACCTTTTTGCGCACACGTTATCCTTCAACTGCATGAACACATTTGTATGATTTGAAGTCTTCAATTATCATCGGGAGTGAAGAGGGAAACTAAACGCAAGGAGGCGGGGGGAGAGGTTCTTATTAAAAATAAATTTTACAGAAATTAATATGGAGTGGGCGGAGAGGTGGGTGGGGAAAATTAATGATGTTGGTTCCTTAGTTATATTTTCTTTACGTATCAATGTACGGGATACAATTAATTCACATAAAAAAAATTATTAAAAATAAAAGAAAATGAGTGAAATATGACGTGAGTAATAGAAAGCTATATGAAATTAATACATTAAACAAAGATATTATTCATGCAATATCTTCTAAAGAAATATGGTCTCTTTACATTCCCCACTACGTGATCCCCTTGTCTTTTCATTTATTACTATGGATTTATTATTGCTTTTACATTTATTTATTATGAGTTTGATAAAGATATTGGAATCTTTCTTTTGGATGCTGCATTGTGCTGTGTAATTTTAAGTTATTTGTTAGTTTGTTTCTTACTCATTACTTATAATAGGTTTTAGATGTGTTGACCTAATGTTTACAATATTATATATGATGAAAAATAAAATTTGTATTTTCTGTTCGTCAACCCCCCCCCCACCCAAGCTTATGAGATGATTTTTTTTGTTATAGGCCGAAAATCAATGATGGAGGTGCTTCAGTGTCGATCGCATAGAACTGTACTTTGACTTGTGCAAATACAAATGGGGTAAGTCACATTTCGTTCTGACATAATTTTTTTGTTAGCACAATTCTTTGTTTGAGTATTTTTTTACTATTATTATTATTATTATTATTATATTTTGTCAATAAAAGGTCAAATTTATTGAATTTTCATATACAAATTCATATGAAGTATTTGTGTATAATGCTAATTAAATATTGAATTTTTTTTTGATAACAACCAGCATAAGCCAATAAAAATAAAAAATGTATTTATGAGCTTTGGCATGTTGAGTGATGTGATATTCATTGCCTATTCAGTTTCACTTTTTTTGTTTGAATTTAATATTTTTAATGGAGTTTTCATCCAAAAGAAAGAGAAAAGGATACAAACCTAAGTTAAGAAAAAAAAGAATGAATACCCAATATCATATTTTGGTTATTTTAATATGAACTAATATAACTTCTTGCTTTTAGTTAGTTAGTTTTTTAGTTTATTTGATCCATAGTTTATCCCTCCCTTTATCATTCAAAATTTATATTACTAAGCAACTCAATGGGAATAATTAATTTTAATCCATTTTTTTATTTTTCAAATGCAAATTTTACACCATACATCCACAAAAATAAAAAAAAACAGTTTAATTCCTTTTTTAACAAAAATATATTATAATTGCGATGCGTCATATCTAAGCAAGTTGGTTTTAGGAATTAATACTTATTGTCGGTAGTAGTAGGACACAACAGTTTAAGTGATGATCATGGTGTATTAAGGTGGAACGACCCTTGAATTTAATGAACGTAATTGTTTTTTAATTCAAAACATTAATGCTATACAAAAAAACTATTAAAATTTGACAAAGTATATCAATTGTAACTCATAAACTAAAATTGAAATCAATGATTACTCCATTAAGAATCTTCAAGATTAAACTTTTAGATATTGGATGTCAGTGATTTTTGCATATATTATTATATATTGATGCATTTTCTAAAAACTTACCCTGTTGCTTCACCTGGAAAGGGAGTACCACGCGCAACGTTGAATTGTCCTAATATAGTTTTTTAGTAAGCAAGAAATTCCTAAAAGTAAGTGGCAAATTACATGATCAATAACCTTAAATGTCCTCCCAGGTGGATTAAATGTGATAATTCGAGAAAGCTTGCATGAATTTCATCAATAAACTCAGAGGGGCACAAGTTCGAAATAATCCCCATCACTAAGGATACTCAAATCATTCTTCTTGTAGCATAAATGCCTTGGGGTCACCTTAAAGCCAAAAAGGTTAACTAAATAGATAGTATTAGTCCCCCCTGTACAGTTTAAATTTATAGTTCTTAAATTTCTGTGACTAACCAAATGTAATACAAGTACGTGTTTTAGATATATAGAACCAAAGACTCCTTTAGCCTGTGAACCCACAACTGACACAAGAAGTGTCACCAGTGTTATATAGTGATTCTCTATAATGTTGCATAAACACATGTCATTATATAGTGTTTTGATGTTAACACTAACCCTACTGTGGAATGATTTGCTATGAAACAGTAACTATAACATCATAATTTGGAACTTCTAGGTTATCTTCAAATTATACAAAAAATACTTAATATGTGTTCACTTTCACCTAAGACAAAAGCCAAAAAAATTTTACATCAAGATGATGCAAATTAAAGAAATCAAATGCAGTGTCATTCCGAATTGTACACCTTTTCTTTTATTGTTTTAAAGTGTGACATGTTGTTTATTTTCGTGTGGAGCATATACTCTGTCCTTAAAAGCGTCTTTTTTTTTAATTTTACAATTATCATGCTCTATCTGAACGAAGGACGATGTTTACCTTCTCTTGATCGATCCTCTCCCCCCCCTTAGCAATCTGGCACCATTCCAATTCTAATTCACATGAAATTTTTGTTTTACCATCCCCATAACCCCGTTTCCCTGCCCATCCTTCTTTTCTAACGATTGATACAGCCCTATTACCACTTTTCATAATTTTACTGTCCATGGCACACCTATCCCTTGAACCCAAAAATTATCCACAGCGTCGCTTACCCAATTGCATTCAAAAGTCTGGCGACTTCACCCCAAAGGACTTTGTTACACTACCCATACCTGTCTGGACTACCGCCTGACTTCTTGATGGTTTCCTTTCTTGGTTTCTATAGGAATATCCACTCTTTACCTCGAAAATATGTTATCCTGACTTACTAGTCTAAAAGTATGCTCCTAAATAAACTCAAATTTCTTTCGATGCTAACTGGGAATAATCCATGCAGGACCCAAGATTAGTCGACCGAACCCCAACAAGTACGTTGCCCTTGGAGCGCAATTCACATTTAATTATTATACTACCAATTGGCACATAAAAAATTATGAAAGAATCAAATCATCTATTCAATTAGGAGTAAGTCACAATATTGAAATGCTAACACACAAAACCATTCACTTTTCTTGGTTCCACACCACGAGCCGTTATTCAAAATCATTTACAATTCCCATGCCCTTCCACAGCACGACCGACAAATCTTTTTTTAGTACCTTCGAGCAACCAGGCAAAACGCTCTTTCATATATCTTCATACACCACCCAACGTCCCCGCTGTTGAGGTTTCACTCTTCAAACATTTATTTAGCCATAGATTTAAGAAGGATTTTGCTGCACCAACGATATTATCAATTCAACCTCTTAAATGACAACCACCCAAATCTCGCATCCTTCAGATGAGACGGTTGAGCACTTCGTTGCTCCAACGTTAGCTAGTGACCCGAGACTTCTCTTATTAGTTTTTCCCATTTTGACCTGAGGCTTCGATATGACTGTCTTCTTATCCAGGCTGGAGAACACATTGTGTAAATACAATATTTCGCGTGATAATCCGCTGCGTCACCTTTTACCCCACTCTTTTTGTTCCAGTCACATTTTCATAAACTTTTTACACCTTGTCACTCAACACCTGATTAACCATGGTCCGCCAATCCGCAAACCAGCTTGCAGGAATTTTTCATCCACACATCCCTCTCCTCGTGTGGGAAACCAGATTCCGAAAATAATTGGCTTGACATTCACAAGGACTACAACCCCACCTAAGTAATTAGATCTAGAATAACAACAACACATTAAGTTGTCTTTCATTACATACACGAATATGCAACAACTTTTGGAAAAGTTAGAGACGAAAATGTTACACACATTAGTTGTCGACTTATTGATCAATTTTTTCTTCCACAAATTTGGGGGAAACTTCGTATAATGACAAACGAACGACGCGAAAGCTCTAACAAAACTATCCAAAGAGTGGCCAAGTATGAAATAGCCACTTTCAGGAGAGCCTAGAGATGCATGGAAGCCCTTCTTGGCTATAACCTTCAGCTTTCCTTACTCATCTTACTCGAAATACAATATTAAAATGAAAAAAACTGGGCTTTTTTTACCTGACCCAAAGTAACCAAAATTCTACCGCTTTTAACATGAACATTATGCATTGTTACCCATTTACGTTAAAGCCAAGCCACACCATAACCTCAACAAAGATCACCAGATTCGAAAACACTCGAGAGCAGGAATAGACGAAAAACTATCTTCGATCAAATCACCTCTTCATCATTTTAGAACCTAATCTCGCTCGGTTTCCCTCATAACACAAACCTTGGACTCCTCAAGAACAGAAAATGTCAAGTCATGTATCCATTTTGTATATCGCTTCCAGAAAGACAAATGCCTTAGTTAGGCGCCCAGTAATACTCACGGAGGTACCGGATGTCCCTATGCTGCTTTTAGACCACCATACTCCCTACGAAACGCGTTTAGCGAGAACACTTTCCCAACCTTTTAAACGATAAATCATGTTACATCTTAATTTTCGCTAATGAAATTAAATCCCTGGATCGACGTGCGACCAGTGTCTATTTTAACATCCCTCTGACGATACCCTACCACATCCTCAATGCCACACACAATAAAAACCGCAGTTAGGACGCGAAACCTCTCACTGGAGGCCCCCTAACGCCTACAATCGGTGTTTTAAGGCACAAACATGTTCCGACCCATGTGATCAGTGTTCGAGGGGGTGAAAACGGACATCAAATCACCATCACTTTTATCTGCCTCCCTTCATCACACATTAGTGGACCACTTTCCTTTAGATAATTTCACATACGATGACGGGTCCGATATTTTATTCAAACTACTATTTTTTCCTCTCTATCCAACCCCCCACCCTGAGGAGCGATTTGCGAACTATCAAGAACTGGGAATACAACTCCAATGTGTAGGCAGATGTCAACGTCCTCTGGTGTTCACAATGTCGCTGATCACTCAAACCCACTGCATCATTTCCCCGCGTCGCAATCTCTCCCAGCCAAACTATATGCTTCGTGTTCCTTTTCCCTTCAAAAGTTCTGTACCCTCCAATTCCTTCTCCTTAAACCGCATCCTCACTTTTTGAAAGATTCTCAACCTATTCTAGATATGTTCATCGTTTAAATTTGCTGTTCAGGTTGCCTTTAAGTCCGATCAGGAGAAGGAGTTAGGTCCCAACAAAGTACTCTTGTCTAATCTTTTTCCGAAGGGGATAATCTGTAGAAAGTAAACAAAGGTACGACAATCCGGTAAGGTCTAAAGTAACACCTCTATACGCAATCAACAAACAAAATATTATCACCACAACTCCTAAGCCACATACCACAAGAAACCAGGTTCATACATCGGAGGCCTTATTCACCACTGGAATCACTCTCTCCTTCTTTTAATGTTTTTTCAAAAACATGCACAAAGATCCTAATTATTTTTAACTAGTTGACCCTATGTGGGCCTTCTGATTTCTTTTCTGAATATCTGGATCGTGCTGAATATTTTGCCCCTTGGTTTTCTGCCAGGTTAAATAAAAATCCCATTTCTTCAAGACTGTTTGTGTACCTACGAACTTTCCAATAAATAACCCTTCAGAAGCGTCTACCCCAATGTGAGTTATGACTCCTAGCCCTCTCGTCACTAGCACACATTTTATTACGTTTATTGAGTGCATTTACACTTACCTATATTAACCGCATACCGCCGCACCCACCTGCACCCACGCCGGCTGTTTTTCTGTCCCCTTCCCCCGTCACAATTTACTTACCAAAGGACTAGACACCCATCACTTGACACTTACCCTTCCAACCACCCCTACACAGCACTCGTCATTCGGCTCTTCCACCCGCTATATACGGGATAACATATCTCCTGTACCTGTGCCCCATGAACATTTTTAGCTACAAATTGTTTAAACCGTAAACTTTAACTCCTCCTCCTGGTATTCTTTATACTTCCAATACCTAGCTACCACCTCGACCCCCCATTATGAACCATC
>JAKWJA010000622.1:0-44828 GCA_027704765.1 Solanum habrochaites
TACACCTTAAACACAGTTTTCGAGTTAAGTCTTAAAGATTCAAAACAATATGTGATACAAACGAATGAGTCCGAGTAAGTAAATTGAATTGAAGATAAGGTGAGGTGCAATGTCTTTATGAATGAAAGACTTATTCTCATTTGAGAACAAAAGACCAAAGTCAAAGAAAATAAAGTAACTTTGTCATAGATGCTTTAGTTCTCCATTACTATTTGCTATGGATAACTTAGCAAGTACTCATCTCACTGATTTGTTGGGACTAGTAATACATGTTCTTACATACCATATAGTAATCATCACAAACAAAAATTAAAAAGAAGAGTATAGTATTACATGAAAAAAAAGAAAGTTATATTTTTCATGCAAGACTTTCACTATTCTTATTTTTTTAAAAAAAAATTGTTTTTATCGATCGAAACTTATGAACATCCTAATAAAAAAGAGGTCTAGTATGATGAGAGGAGTTTTATTTGATAGCCAAGAATGACTTGCCTGAACCTCATAGAAAGGTCTTTACATGCACCATACATGATATGGTGGTCATGTGCCGTTGCTTTCTTGGTTTCAGGCATGTCATCTTGGCTAACTTAACAAGCTCTTCTCTTTCATACAAGACTTTTGTTTTCTTCTTCTTCTGTTGTTTTTTTACTTTACTTCGATATTATAATTGTAATGGACAATAATAAATTAAGTTGAATTTGGGGGGGAATAAATTACTGAGTTACTAAATTAGCCGTCCATAAACGTCCAACAGACATTATACTCTTTATAAAAAATCTGAAAGTATAAGCATATTTATTTTTCAAGACTCAGTATAATCTTATAGTTTGGTTTAAGTTTTATGTTTTGAAAATTATATTTAATTTTTAAAGTTTCTTAATTTTATTTATTGAAGGGTTAGATGTTGTTATTATTTTATATTGTATATATTGTACATTATTTTACGTATTATTATCGGAATTAACAAATAAAGTAAAATAATTTTTTCCAAGAATTAAAGAAAAATAAAAAAATAACGATTAAGGGTTTTGGTACAATATTAATCAAAATTTTAAATATGTACATTTTAAGTTAATAAAAATAAAATTATAATTTTTTATAACAGATCTTGTGCAATAAATAATAATATCGAATGGACAAACAATTTGAAGCATTAATAACTAATATAAGAAAATGCCATAAATAGTCCCTTAACTATAGATTAGGTCTAAAATGATTTCTTAATTATACACTTATCATATTTAGTTCTTCGATTTTCAAAAACTCATCAAATTTTGCCGCCCCCCCCCACCCCCCACCCCCCCAGAACCCCCCCCCCCCCTTAACTAGATATTTCTCAATTTTAATCCTTTAAGTATTTTGAAAAACTGTCAAGTTGGATCTGTCTATTTTCTTCTTATAAAAATACTTAGATTTAATTACGAATCATGCTCGAGAAATTAAATCGTTTTAGCCATTTTTTTCTATTGTTCTCCCCGCCGTTCTTCTTCTTCTTCTTCAAAATAACCTTATGCATAGAACATTAACCTCAACGATTTAAATAAAATTCACGAGGAAAGAAAATACAAGTCATAATCTTATTCAATAAAGGATAAAATGAAGCATATTATTGCTACTAATGACTTAAATATGCTAAACTTTATTATAAAAAGAAAAAAATTATCACCC
Source organism: Solanum habrochaites (assembly GCA_027704765.1). Classification (NCBI taxonomy): domain Eukaryota; kingdom Viridiplantae; phylum Streptophyta; class Magnoliopsida; order Solanales; family Solanaceae; genus Solanum; species Solanum habrochaites. Next base: position 1,669 of record JAKWJA010000622.1, read on the forward strand.
GTTAAATCAACAGTTTGTACTCCAACAACTTTATTGAAAGAAATTTGTTTAACTTTTTGCAGAAATTGAAATTTATAAAATTTTATTATATTTGTAATTTTTATTTTTTTTTAAAAAAAATAGATCAGTTTTATTGTTCTATTCAATTTATTTTACATAAATAAATTTGAGTAAATTAAATAAAATCCAAACTAATTAGCACATTCAAGTATGGATTCAAGTCATTAACAATAATTATATGATTAATTTTGTTCACCATTAAATAAAATTAGAACTTGTATCTCTTTTCTCATTAATTTTATTTTGATTCATTGAGGTTATTATCCTTATATATGAGTAATTTGAAGAGAAAAGGGCAGAGATAGAGAATCAACTTTAAAATGGTTATATATTTAATTTCATGAAGATTTCCGTTAATATAAATCTAAACTATTTGTATTAAAAACTACACAAACTCACACATGATAGAGATTTGAATATTAAAGAACTAAAATCGATATTTGTATAATTAAATATAACTCAAATCCAATTATGTCTAATTAAGGATCCAAAATTAAATAAATTTTTTCAATAATTAAAAAACTAAATCCATTAAGTATATAATTAAAAGACTATTTATGTCATTTTCTCATCTAATCTACAAAGGACTTGTCATTCATTTCATCAAAATAACGAAAAACTATTTTATTTTAAAATTTAAAACTATAATACAAGGACACATTCCTTCCTCACCAATCGTTCTTTTTTTGACCATTTTTTTTAATCAAATATACATTTATACACATTTGATCGAAGAACAAGTTATTACAAGATTATTATTTTACTTTTAATATGGGATAAACATAACATTATAATTCTGAAATATGTTCTACAGTTTTATTCCAACCAAATATGGAATTAATATGAAATTAATTATCCTCGTATTTAGGGGTGTATAAAAACCAACCGATCGATAAATCGATAAAAAAGTGTTATTAGTTAATTAACTTGAGTTATTCATTAACACTTCTATGGTTTTTTAAAAAAAACTATTTGTATTATCACTTTAGTAATTGGTCGTACTCTTGGATTAGAGTGGAATATTACTATTTTTACCTACATAAATACTAATCTCAATATCTTACTAGTTACTTTCCCATTTAGATCACAATAATTTTTGGTTCACAACTTCACATTATGCAAAACGTCAAAACCTAAAATAAGAACTATGTTTCTCTTAATTTCTCTCTGTGTTATACTTTTATAGTTCTTTTCATATTAGTTATTATTGTTTCTACTTTGTGCTCATCTATTAAGTTACATTATTGTCTTGTCATGTCCAATTTACTAGAGATGTCATATATTTGTTTTATCAGTATATTGTTTTTTTGTTAAACGAAAATCCGAACGTTAAGACCAAATCGATAAGCTAAAAATCCATATAACAAATATATCTTATGTGATGTGTTATTATTAAGCGTATTTTAGAATCTGAACCACCGAAACGAAATCGCTAATAAATAAATAAAACGAATCTGGCCGATTACACCCCTACGTCATACCAAATTTCCCTTGGTACTTTTCCAAAGATACTAAAAGCTTGTCGTGTCAACCATGAGTTAAATGGTGCAATGATAGGACTGCTTAGACTTTTAATCGCATTTCACTACGAGCTCGATAAACGCATGCATTGTCGTTTTCCTCAATGGATACTTGTTGGCAGCTGGCATACATCTAAAATAACTTTTAGTACAAGTAATATACACATTCAACAAATGAGTGATAAACTTTTTACCGGATGAAGTATCGGCTATACATAAGCTTTAGGGATATTTACAAAATAAAGAGGTACTATCAAAACAAAAAATGTTTTAAGTGACAATTAAACTAGTATGATAAGTATTGTTACTAAAGATACTCGATAAAATTGATAAGAAGAGTTTGTGTTCACATTAGTAAAAGGTAAAGAAAAGAGATATGTTACAGTTATTATAATATCAATTGTAATCAAAGGGTTTTTTTAATTTTGAATTATTTCCATCTTTAGTAGGCGAGAGACTTGGTTGGTCTACTTTCCATTATATTTGGGAATTGGTGTTATCAACTCATCTAAATTTAAACTGTTGAAAAAATTCATTTTTTTTTAGTAATTTAATCATATTATATCTCACCATATCTCCGATGTTTGATTTCTTATATGACCTCCCGGAGGTTGGAAGGGGGGACAAAGATGGAAGTGTGGTGATTCGGAGGGGGGGGTGAGGTCATTTGGTGTAAGAGTTAGTAGTAGTGGATAGGATGGGGCATAGTGGGTTGGTGGGAGGGAGTTGGTGGGCGGTTGAGGTTTGGGAGCGGTAGGGGGTGGATTTAGTTGAGGGTTGCGTAACGGGGGGGGGGAGTTGGGTATGTCTGTGAGAGGGATGGCGTGGTGGGTAGTAGGGTAGGTGTGGGGGTTGTGGGGGGATGGTGGGGGGGGGGGGAAGGGGTTGTGGGGTAAGGAATGGGGGCGGGGGAGTGTGTGCTGGGTTTCAGGGAGGGGGGGTTTGTGGGAGGTTGGGTGTGGGTTCGGGATGGTAAGTTGGTGTGTCGGGGTGTGGGAAAAAAGGGGTTGGTTCTTTTGAGTTGTGGGGAAAGTGGTTTACTGGGGGGCCGGGGGGGGGTAGATGTGGGGTTGGTTTTGTTGTTGTGTGGGTGTTGGATTCGGGGTAGGGTGGGGGATGTTTTAGGTGTATTGTCTGGTGGGGGGTGGGGGGTGGGTGTGTCAGTGTGTGGGAGGGCGTGGTGTTGGTTGAGGGGTATTTAGGTTGGTGGCGTTGGGAAGGTTGGGGATCAAGAGTGGTGATAGTATGTGTGGTGTTGTTAGGGGTGGTAGGGGAGGGGTATTTGTGGTTTGGGTGAGTGGTGTGTGGACGGGTGGGGAGTAGTTGAGTGGGGGGGTTGTGGGGGTGGGTTGTGTTGGGTGGGGGGTGGTAGAGGGGAGGAGGAGGGGGTGGGTTGATGTGTGGATGTGGGTGGGTTTTGTGGTGGGGGGTTGGGTTTGGTTTTGGTGGGGGGGAAAGTGGCGACAGGGGGGAGTTACTGTGTGTGTGTTTGCGTGAATTTTGGGTTGGGGCTTCGTGCGGTTTGGGAGGGGGGGCGGGTGTTGGGGGTGGGGTGTTGGTGGTGGTGTTGTGGGTGTGGGTGGTTTGGGAGGTGATGGTTGGGGGGGGGGGGTATGGATGGGGTGAGTTTGGTTGTGTGGCGGGATGGGTGGAGGTGGTGGGTGGGTGGGGAGTGGGTCTTGGTGGTACCAGGGAGTTTGGGGGTGGGGGTCAAGTTTAAATGTTATGTGAGTGTGGGTGTGCTGGAGGTGGGGGAAGTTGGGTGGGGGGGGGGGGGGGGTGAGGGGGCGGCGTGAGAGGGAATCTATTGGGGGGTGTAGGTGAGCAGTGGTTGTGGGGATGAGGTTCGGAGATGGTTGGGGGAAGAGGGGGGGATGGGTCGGGGGAGTTTGGGGGGTGGTCTGTGGTTTTGGGATGGGTGGGGGACTGGCTTGGGAGTGTTGTTTGTTGTGTATGTTATTTGTTGGGGGTGGCGCGGGGTGTGAGGGGGTGGGAGGTTTTGATTGGGTATTGTTTGGTGTGGGTGTGGAGGGTTGTGTGTATGCGGGATGAGGTTGGGTGATGAAGGTGAGGTTTGTATTGGGTTGGGTTGGGTTTGGGATTAGGGTGTGCGGTTCGGGTGTTGTAATTGTGGGTTGGGTAGTTGTGTGTGGGTTGGGTGTAGGGGGGGGGAGAGGGTGGGTTGTGTGGGTGGTGGGAGGTAGTGAGTGGTGTGGTTGTAGGGTATAGTTGTTGGAGGAAGGTTGGTTCGTGTTCTTTGCGAGGGTGGGCGTTGTGAAGTGGTGGGTTTTTGTTTGGTTGGGGATTAGTGGGGATGTTGTTGTGGGATGAGTGGTGGGGGGAGAAGGGGGTGGTGGTTGGTTGGGGGTATGTTTGGTTGGGGTGGTGGGGGGTTGGTGCGCGGTGTGTGGGTTTTTTGTGGGGGAGGTTGTGTGGGGGGCTTTGGCGAGGGGAAGTATTAAGTAGGGAGTTGGGAAGAGTGGATGGGGGTGGAGTATTGTTTGTTTGAGGTGGGGATGATTGGGGGAGTAGGGTGGGAGGGGATGAGTGTTGGAGGGGGGGGTTAGCGTTTGTGAGGTGGGTTGTAGGGGCGTTGTATGAGAGACTTCTGGGGGTGGGTGGGGAATTACGGGGTTTGTGGGGTGGGTTTGGGGTGTGAGTGTGGCTTTTGGGGTGGTTGGTAGGTGGATTGAGGGGGTGCCGGTTATATGAAATTTATGGTAATAATTCCTGTCTTTTTTTTTTAGTTTTGTAAGGCAAGAAGCAGCTGATAGATTGATCCTGAGCTAGCGGTAGTAGAAAAGAAAATGCAGAATGACACTATTTGGATGGAAATGTGGCGGGGCGGGTTGAGTGTGGGTGTGTTAAGCACGCAGGAAAATGTTTTTCTATTTTCTCTTGTTTGGTTATAATACAATTTCGGAAAAATACTTTTTGAAGCTACTTATTTTCTTAAAGATACGTCATTTGTGCATTTCGTGTTTACAACTTACGATAGGAGGAGGAATATGACATTTTAGTTGACGTCGTTTACAAACACACACACAAAAAAAAAACTAATTAAGTCCTTTTTTAATATTTTTAAATTATAAGTTTCAAAAGTCATTTAATTCTTTTTTAAAATTTACATCCAATCAAATAGTGTCACGTGAGTGGCCGAGGGGAGGGGGGGCCTTGGGTTCAATCCCTACTCTATACTCTACTCTATCTTTCTTCACATAAAATAATGCTCCATATTGATCCACGATTATGGTATCTCCACTGTTCTTAAATTTTGAATCTGCTTCTATGAAGTAGAGAACGACATACTCTAAATATAATTAAAAACTAAATAAGAGACGCCTGCATGAAAAAGAAAGCTTGTCAATTTAGCTAAAGATGACTTCTTGCTCCAATAACGAAAGGACTTATGAAAGACCTTTTCAAGTACGGAGCAGGCAAGTCATCCTTGGCTACCAAATAAGACGCTTCTCATCATGCTAGACTTTTTTCTTTTTTGTACCGCGAATTTAACATTTGCTAAAACTTCTATTTTAAAAAGATATCTTGCATAAAAGAAAAGAGCATGTCAAGGTAGCCAAGAGACTGCCTGAAACCAAATTAAAATGTGATTAAACACATTTTAGACTATGGAGCAGGCAAGTCATCCTTGGCCACTAAACAATATGACTCTCCTCTTCATGTAAGACTTCTCTTCTTTTTCTATTGAGATGATTGACATATTGCAAGTTAGCCAACTATTTATAGCCAAATAATTAAGTACTAGTTGTGAAAGAAGCTATATAAGCATCTTTGACTGTAGATTCTTTGTTGAAGTTTTTTTTTTCTTTTTAGAATTGGGCTGTTGACTTTGAGTTCTAGCTCAATTAATCTAATTTCCCAAAATGGAATAGTTCGCTTCATTTATAACGTTTTTACCTTTACCACACTCACTTTATCTCTAAGTATTCTTTTAGGGACAAGATCAACAAAAATTATTTTTGAAGAAATTGTCTGGAAATATTCTATAGTTTTTTTCCAAATTCTAATATTCCGATCCGTTCACGCCCTTCGATTAATTTCACATAATACATGTGTCTCTAACACGATACTAGGTAATTAACTATGGTCCACCAGCGAAGATGATTAGAACATATAGAAAGAAATCACCGTATTTCATTTGTATCGAAAATGCAAAATCAACTAAAAGTAAAATAGGACGTATAATAAATGGATGATATATACTAGTTTGAAATAGTTTTCATTTTGCTAGAGGACTTATAATATTGTTATCATTATAAGTACTTAACTTATTTTCACTTTTATTTTTAGAATAAAAACCATTTACGTATCGATCGATTTCAACTTATTTGAAACTGAGTCTGGTCTAAATTAATTAGTATGACATGCATGCACATTGACACTTAAAAATTAGTGCATGTATTTTCTCTTCTTTTTGTAGTTCCCAATACAACACAAAATTCCACCTTTTATAAATTATGATTGACCTTGATTATTTTGTGGGGCTGAAAAAATGGATTTGATGCCCAATTTTTATGTTTAAAGGGTATTCCTTCCAAACAATATGCTTTATCTAAAAAAAAGTCAAATATATTGATGATACAACTTTAGTCAAAATGGTATAAATTAATATGCAACTTTATCCAAATTTTCTGATAGCACATGCATGAGCACATTTTTATTATTTTTAGTAATTTAAATTTAAGTTTAATGATTGGAAGAAAATAGGATTCTTGCTCGTATTTCAATATATTTCAAGTACTTTATTGTTTATAAAAAAAGTCAATAATCTAAATGTAGTATTACAAAGGCATAATACTAACCTGATCCTTAGTTGGTGCTTCAATTTGCCACTATGGCCTTTAATTTGGTATGCACAATATTGAGGCAATAGACCTTCATCGTACGTCCCCTACATGGCAATTTTGTATCCTACGTGGCGTCTTGTGTGTATTATGCCAGGTAGGATACATATTGTGTCTACTTATTCAATTTTATGTAAGTTTAAGTGTCTACTTGTGCACACTCAAAGTTGGACGGCATAGTTATCCGTTGAAGCCAAGTGAAGGGTCATGTTTATGTATTATGTCTATTACAAATAAGGAGCCGCTTATTTTTGCGTAAGTTCACCTTCATTCGATAACTATTGAACCTTATAGACTTGATCTCATACAAATGGAATTCCCGAGCTTATGCTCGCCTCAACTTTATGTTAACTTAGGTCTTATGCCTAACTCACCTTTCCGAAAGTTAGTTCAAAGGGAGAAGGATTGCTCAAGCATTATTAGGAGTCTAGTCATCTATTAACACCCAACCTCACCCCATTTCTTAGCATCTGGTGTGCGTACATTTTTTTTATTTTTGGAGGCCCCACATTGGGTGAAAAATGACACCTCATGACGCCCAGTGCTTAGCATCTGGTGCATGAGCAATTTTGATTGTCAAGCCACCAATGGAGGCCCCACATAGGGTGAAAATCACACCCCTACTCTGGTATCATGTCAAATTAGGTTTTAGGTCAAACTTACACTCCAAAAACCAGCTCAAAGAGAGAAAGATTGTCAAGCCAACAATATAGGACTTTTGTCATTCGTATTTATTTTAATAATTGATATATAAAAAGAAAATATAAAGCTGAGTTAATAGTAGATATTAGAAAGGTATGACTCCATGCAATGTGAAAGGACACATAAGAAAGAAAAATTGGAGTGAATTATAAGATGGGAAATCATTCACCAACAAAATGAAAAGTTAATTTATTTTCCATGTCAACAAAATAATTCTTCTTTTCTATAAGGTTGACAATTGAGTTTGCAAAAATATATAAAATAATAATTGATCCTTTAATTTGGAGAACAGTATTCACTCAATTTCAATCCAAAATCATAAAGAATATATTCCAAAATATGAGTTGAGATCAATTGGAAGAACAAAAAAGCAAAAATAATAATAAAATAATAATTAAGATCATACAAGGCCAATATTTTTTATTTTATTTTCACTTTTCCCCCCTTCTTGAAGCTATAAATAGAGACATTGATGGACCACAAATTCATCACATATTTGTACCAAGTTAGATAACATTATTGAGAGGGGTTTTACATGAAGTTGAGATATGTTTAGTAGCCAAGTATGACTTCCTACTTCATTTGATATATATTTTTAAAATAATACTATTGACAATATTTTGTCATTTGGCGTCGGCGTTATCCTGGCTATCTGACATGCTCGTAATTTTCATTAAGACCTTAGCTTCTATTACTTTTTTTTCTCTCTGATCAGATCCTCTAATCTTTTCTGTATGATTTTCGTCTCTATTTTGCTTTTAATTTCTTTGAACTATATAAGTTTTTTAAATTTATTCAATGTTGAAAATGATGCAAAAGATTATTTGATTGATTGCTCTCTTCTTCTTCTTTGTATGTATCACTGTGAAATATTATCATACATGCACTATAAAATGTATCAGACATCCCATATATATTAGATGTTAAACTGCTTTTACCTTCTTTTTATGTTTATTTTTCATTACTTTCAAACTTCTAATTAAACAAAATGTTTGACCTTTGTCACTGTATCAAGATACTGAAATTTTATGTATATTTATTATCTTTAATACTAAAGGTTCTACTATACCTCTTGACCTGAGTATTCTTGATTAACATAATTTGTTCCTCAATGAAATAGTTTAGTAAAGCAATACAAAAATTAGTGAAATTACCATCATAATATTCCTTTAAGGCCAACTATTTGAGATATGTAAAATATAATTGAAAAAAGAACATTACATATTCAAAAAATCACTATCATTAAAAGGGGTAAAAAAAATATTTCTCCTGCAATACAATTCAAATTTAATCGGAAACTCGGTCGCATGTGAATAGCAAATACTCACGTGTGGACAAAAAAATATTGATACATTAGACATTTGTCAAAATATTTCTTAAAAAGACTTGTTTCTATTTGAAATGTTTAGATTCCAACAACCCAAGTTTTGCTCTCCATTGATGTAATATATTAATTCGTAATTTGAAATTTTGACTCGAATTAATTAAGCTTTGTTTCATTTGTTATACCTAGGTCTTCCATTCTTAGAGAGATAAAATAAAAGTACTACCGCTAAGACCAAAAGTGTAAAAATGTAAGTACCAAGTATGTGTGTTGCAAAACAAGTTCTAATAAGTTTTAACCAAAGCTACAAGAATTTTTTACAAGAATGTCAAACTTAGTACATTTATTAATCATCCATTATACGAAAACCAAAACAATAATAAGAGACACCATATGCAACAAACTTTGTCGAAACCCTACAATCAAATTTTTGTGTTCCTATACAGATCTTCAGTTTTCAGTTCACCGTTACAAATTTTTTTTCCATTTGGCCGCGTTCTCTCTATGCACATTTTGATAATGTTGTTCAAGAGTAGTCCTACTTTTAGGCTTTCATAGTTTTAATTTCATCCCATATCCCATGTAAGAAATGTTTCGATGACTAGTGAAAATAAACGATTTTGATTAAACGTCATATTTTAGTAGTAGAGAACTTAAAAAAGGTAAAATCGATTGATGGATTTTTCAATGTGTTGATGGTTACTTATCACAGTGGCACACTTTTATGTGGAACCCACTTGGAATGTTTGATTTTTTTCTTTGAAGGGAGTTAAATAAATCATTTGTACTTGATGGTGTGGGTTTGACGGGAACAATATGTTTTTTAGAAAATATTTTTAAAAAAAATACCATGATCAATCTTTTATTTTGTTTTTTTCTAGTGTTTTGGTATGTAGTGATATCTAACAAATTTTACGGGAATAAAATAAGTGGGGGTGGGAAAGATATCGACGTCTTATGTTTTCAACATTTTGGTGGTACTACTCGACAACATAAGAATTTTGATTTTATTTAGATGATAGTACATTTTCTTTTAGGTTACCAATTCGCTTTTTAGAATAGTATAACATGTAATTTTTTTTAAAATTTTTAATTAGCTCACAGACATTGTCCATTTTTTAATTAATTTAAGTGGGGACAAAAGGTTCCAGTGAAAACATGTTTGACAATTAAAAAGGTGAATATAAATGTATATGTTCAAGCTGGCTACTAAAACGACACATAATTTTTCAAAACAAATTTAAATATCATTGAAATAAACTAAAACATATTGAAATGTTTCCCTTTTGGTTCATCAGTGATGATGTAATAGCTCCAGAAATAGTTTTAATAGTGGAAAAATATGTATTTCGTGAATTTTTTATTTGTAACATAGTATTTAATAGGCACTGTATCTAACAATTTTGAAAGTATTAATCACATGACAAAATCACATTAACAAGTGACAAAAATATAATACCAAAGGAAATTAAATCAAAGGAAATTAGGTTTTTGATAAAAAATAAATGAATTTAACTTTTATCCCCCACTGAAATTAAATCAAAGTCAAGGGAAAGCTTTACCTGATTTTTAAACTGTATGCCATTTTGTTTCATCAATCATGATGATGTACTAAGGACACAAAATACATACGAAATAAAATGTGAGATTATTTTATTTTATATCAAATTGAATTAGTTAAAGTAATTTTGATTTTATATATGCCACATGAACTCAATATGTGATAACATTTTTGAGATTATTAATCACGATTTATAGAATAAAATAACGAATTTCTTGTGAAGTTCAATTTTCTAGAAAAAATTAGATTAAAATTGAAGATTAATATTTCAATCTTGTCATTTATTACATTCACAAAAAAAACAACCAAGAAAAATAATTAAGATAATTAAAATGACAAGTGCTAACAAAAACACCAATGTAATGTAGAAAATTATAATGTTTTTGTTGTATTTTTCTGAAGACAAATACAACAAAAACAAATTTAAAAAGAACTTGATTTTACATCGGATGAAATAAACAATATTCATATTCAATTTTTACATCAACTTATATGATTAAATCATATATGATAATTGATAAATTGGAAAACAACAACTATTTGGAGTTAATTTTCACTTGTGAAATTTTAAACTTCATAGTTGGTGGTCTATAGTAGTTGTTTTCTCCACTAGCAACCAAGTTCACAAAACGGAGTTTATAAAACCCCTATATAGTAATAATAAAGAAAACTTTCGATTATAAGCTCTAAAAAATGAAAAATAATTTAATTAGAATTGTTACTTCTGCGATACGATAATTTAAATTTAATCGATACTCGAAACTGAATATTTATACTCAGATGTGGACAAAAAAAATATTGATACATGATAAATTTTGACAAAATATTTAAAAAAAAACTTATTTCTATGTGATCTATTTAAGTGGTATATGCCAACACTAGTATTCCATCACGCTTAAAACCTAAGTTTGATCCCATTGTTGTAATTTATTATCGTGATAATTTTTAAAAAATAATTAATCTAAGGATCGATTTTTTCATTTGTTATACCTACAGAAAGAGTCGTCATTCTTAGAGAGATGAGCTTTTGCACATTTTCGTTAATCCTGAACAGGAATCTAACATCTCGATCGACAAGAATCAGAGAAAATAAGACATCGGAAATTGATCGTAGATTTCTCGAAACAAACGAAAAGGAAACGAAAGATGAAACATAACTCATGGATCAACTAAGCCCTCTCGGGGACTTTCTAAAGAGGAACCCATGTAATACGCATTGAATATGTTAAATTTGACGATTCAAATGGAGTAAATGAAGAAGATATGTAGTTAGGAGTATAATTCTTCATTGGTATAAAAGTCAAGATAGCAACTTTTTATAGGTGAAATTTTAGGTGAACCAAATGGGATTTCACAAGGTAAAATGTTTGACATTTTGACATATTGTGATGTCATGGCTGACATCAATAGGAAGAATTTACTGCCTATAAATAGGTAGCTCCTAATTCATTGTAACACTCCTCGCACTTGCCTTTCCACCTCCTAAGGCATTTGTTCTTCTTTCTCTCTTGGTATTTTCACTTGTACTCTATTAGAGTGAAATAAATATTGCTTGGTTGTGTCCGAGGAGTAGGCAAAGAAAACAAGTTTGCCGAACTCGTTAATTCTCCTGGTGTTTCTTTCCTCCTTGTGTCAGGTCATTTACTATTATTAGCTACTTTTAGATTATATTAATTGTGATTCCATCACTCCTCTTATATTCGTCTTCCGCAACCATTGGTATCAAAGCCAAGGTATTGCTGAAAAAAGTATGCTCTGTGGAGTTGCATGCATAGTCAACTTCCACATCAGAAAAAGATTACCTTTGTCTTTGAATTGTTAGCTTAGGAAATATATTTGTAGTAAAAATGGGTGACCAAGAAAAATGATGATTCCACATCAAGTGGTCAATAATACGTCATCATTGGCATCTTCGCTTATGACAGAATTGTGTAAAATGCAAAATTTGCAGTTGAAATTTTTGACGGGTCAGGCGGACATTTTCGGAATTTGCAAGGCGATGTCCCTTGATGTTCTTTTTTCAAACATAGGGCTAGACTTTCCCTTGAAGAAACGAAACCAGAGACGTGTAGGAGAAGAAGATTGAGAATTATCAACCGTGTTGCTTGCGGTACCATTCGATCTTACCTTACATTGCAAGAGAACAAAAGTATGCCATACACGAAGGAAACATCCACAAATAAATTATGGAAAAATTCATTGGAGGAGAAATTCCCGTGAAGAAAAAAACTCAAATACACTTTACAGGAAAAGAAACTGTTACGCTCACTTATGTGTCCCGTAGCACAAGAATGATCATGATCACCAGCTTAATAAGTTGGCGACAGATTTGTCGAAATATGACGTGACTTTTACGACTGGAGAGATGGCCTAATGTTTGTTAATTTCACTCCCGATGAGTTTTTGAGCATCTTGCAACGACTCTACTGCGCATGGTGGAATGATGAATATCTCCTACAGAAGTTTGTTTGCCTTATCCAGTTATGAACAAAGAAAAGAGAGAAAAACAAAAAGCAGGAGAAGCAGAAGGCACTAGTTCCTAAGTCGTTCTCAAATCATAGAGAACGAGAGGGGAGATCCAAGTCAGATGCAAGACGCAGCAAAGATGAATGTCCTTTTGCCGAGAAAAGGCATTGGAAGAAAGACTGCCCAAAAGTTGAATGCAAGCCAAACCAAAATAATTGGAAGGCTGTCATGGGATTCCAAATGTGGCTGATTGTGATGATTCTGATTGACTCACTATTTACAAACAGATCCACATCCCAAATCATCTGATGTTGGTGATGGATCATCTTGTATTTATCATATGTGTCCCAATCGTACGGTTGTAATTGATTTACAAGAAGGGCGAATGGGAGTTATTCACACTTGCAAACAAAATCCTCTTACCGTCATATTGTGGGGGGGGTTGTGGTTCAACCTATTAAGTAACCATGATGGATTAAGTAGAATATTAACAGATTTGCGTATGTACCCAGACTTTGAAGAAAATCAATCTCATTTCTGTAGGAGCCCTAGAATCAAAGGGTTCAAATCATTGGCAGATAATGGCGTGATGAGATTATGATCTTGTGCACTGTGTGGTATGAGGGCAATCGGAATGATAACATATACCACTATCAGTAGGACAGTTATTGGGATAGCGGCAACAACATCCAAGACAGAAAAGGCCAAAATGACCAAGCTGTGGCATATGGCTTGGGACATGCTGGAGGGAAATCCTTGAAAACTTTATCAGATCAGTATTGCTAAAAGGAGTAAAAACTTGCAACTTGGAGTTTTGTGAGCATTGTATCAAGGGAAGCAACGGTTAATTTGGAACATCCTACCATAATACTAAAGGTATTTGGATGATTTTCATTCGGATGTTTTGGGGTGCGTTCCAAACCACCTTCATTAGGTGGGAACACTATTTTGTACCTTTTGTGATGAATTACGTTTCCTCGAAGATTTGGGTTTACCGATGAAAACAAAAGATAAGTACTGAGAATTTTTCTCACATGAAGGGCGAGTATGAAAACTCAATGTCAGAAAGAGCAAGGTTTCCATGCGCACAACAATGTGGCCGAATATCAAACATGATCTTTTTCAGAAATTCGTTGAGGAAAAATGGCATCGTCAGACATTTCATTCACCTAAAGAATACACCACAACAAAAGGATTGGCAGAACGCTGAACCGAACTTGCTGGAGAAAGTTCATGTATGTGGTCCAATCTGGTTGGGCAAAGAATTTTGGCGGAAGCAAAACATATGCGTGGCCACCTCATTAATCGTCTACCATCTGCTGCTATTGTTTAGAGACACCATTTGAAAAATGTATGGAAAACCTGCGAGATTGGGTTCGTTATATGTATTTGGCGCAATTCAATTATCATTAGCTTAGTCCAAATTGGACCCAAAGAGCAAGAACGCTTTCTTTATGGGAATTACTTCTGGAGTCCAAAGAAAGGATACCGTTTATGGTGTCCCAGAGCAGAAAAGTTATTTTCAGCGGGATTTACCTTTGTAGAATCTGCTTGACAAATAGCGTAACACTTGAAGAAGCCAACAAATTGATGGTGCTTCAAAGCAGTTGAGTTTTTGAGTGGAAAATAATTTTCCCAACACAGGGTTAAACGAGGAAAACACAGAAAATTTTCCTCTTGAAGGAGAGCCAGTCTAGAAGAGGTTCCATCCAAGAACCTCAATCACCTTGAATCACTATCAAACACCGGCAAGCCAAAAAAGGACATTAAGAAACCTGCTGACTCATTATATAGTGGCTTGTGCGGACTCAATTGCAGCGATGACATTCCTACCACTATAAAGACGTCAGTCCAAAGTTTCGAAGAAAATAAGTGGATGATTTCCAGGATGAATAATTCGTCCCTTCAATCAGATCATACATGGAGATTGGCCAATCTCCCAGAGTGCAAGAAAGCAATTGGGTGGCAAATGGGTATTTGCAAAGAAGAATGATTTCCTAACCAAGAAGATGTTTCGCCTACAAAGCAAGATTGGTGGCCAAAGGATCTGCTCAAAAGGAGGGAATTGATTATAATGATTTGTTTTCTCCAGTTTTGTTGAAAAACTCCTCCATTAGAGTTTTTTTTTGGCTTTGGTAGGCATTAATTTGGTTGAACTATTCAGTTGATGTACAACTGCATTTTTACATGTATTACTTGGAGAGGAAATCTACATACTCAGCCAGAATATTCAAATTTGATGGAAAAGAAATATGGGTGTGCAAACTTTGAAAACTCATTGTACGGATTTGAAGCAATCTCTAGACACCGGTACAACGTTTGACATTATTTGCAGTCAAGGTACATAGAAGTAAATACGATCATTGGTGTATTTTTCGCAAGCTTGAAGATAATCCTTTATATACCTTCTCCTATATGTTGTATATTTGATAGCTTCTAAGAGTCAAGAGGAAATTGAGAAGCTAAAGAATCAACTAAGAAGGATTGAGATGGATTTGGGTGAGGCAAGAAGATTCTTGGCATGGAAGATAAAAAGATCGACATTCAATAAACTCTATTTATCTCAAAAGGAATATTGAAGAGATTACTAAAGTCGATTCGGTAATGAATGAAAAAACGAAGTCGGTTAGCACCTCCGCTTGCTCCTCATTTTAAAGCTTAGTGATGCTATGTCCACACCTAATAATGAAGCTGCACGATGAATTATGTCAAGAGTACCATAACGCAAGTCTATTGGTAGCTTGAGGTATGCAAGGTTTGCACAAGGCCAGATATTTCAACACGCTGTTGCGTTTGTATAGGTACATTGCAACAATCCTGGAACGGATCACTTGCAGGCTGTAATGGATTCTAGGTATTTTCATAATACTGTATAGTTGGTTTGGTTTCGAAGCAGAAAGATAGTCAATATCTTGTTGGATATTGTGACTCAGATTATGCAGGTGGACTTTGACCAACGAAGATCAACTACGGTTGTTTTCACTTGGGTGCAAATGCACCGTTATTGGAAGTCTACTTGCAAGTCAAATCGTTGCTTTGTCTACCACTCTGAGTCAGAGTACATGGCAATTACAGAGGCTGCGAAGAAGCAATTTGGTTCGAGGGGGGATTGCTTACGAGATCTTGGTATTGGACAAGAAATCACAATATTTTGTGATAGTCAAGTGCTTTCAATTAGCCAAAGAAACACCGTTTATCGATCGCAAGGAATAAGCACATTGACGTCCGATTATCATTTCATACTCCGAATCATAGAAGATGGTGGAGTTCATAATTCCAGAAATTCATACTACAAGATATCCCTGCTGCCGATTAATGTTGACAAAAGTGGTGACTGCGGTCAAGTTTCCAATTTGTTTGAAACTTGATCAACATTGTTGACATTGAAGATTAGGTTGACGACACAATCAAAATTGTTGTGAGAGAAAGTTGAAAATGGAGAATCTTGCAAGGTGGAGATTTGTTTACATTTGACAAGATTCAAAAATGGATTAATGAGAAGATCTGGTAGTTAGGAGGATAATTCTTCATTGAAAAGTCAAGATGCAACGTTTTGTAGGTGATTTAGGTGAACCATAATTTGATTTCACAAGGTAAATGTTGACATTTTGACATTTGTGATGTCATGGATGACATCAATAGGAAGAATTTACTCCTATAAATAGGTAGCTTCCTAATTCATTTGTAACATCAACCTCTCACTTGTCCTTCTCTTCTCATCTCCTAAGACATTTGGTTCTTCTTTCTCTCATTGTAGTATTTCACTTGTATCCTTTTAGATGAAATAATAATATTTGTTGGTTTGTCGAGGAGTATGCAAATAAACAAAAGTTTGCGAACCTCGATTAATTCCTGTGTTCTTTCTCTGTTGTCTCATTTACTATTTCATGAAGCTACATTTTGATATATAGTAGTTGTGATCCCATCATCTCTCTATATATTCGGCTTCCGCACAGAATAATGTTTGATCCTATCATCAGGATATTTCGTAACTTTCCAAAAATGGAAAGTTCGGACACAATGGTTTTTTATTGGTGGGGGTCGGTTCGTTAGTCGGGTAATTTGTTTTAGTCCTTCAGATAAGTGACTGACTTTTTTTTTAGCTAGCATTACACACCTCATATGGATCTAGCTTTGAACAGCGTAGTACTAAGCTAAGACCAAAGTAGTAAAATGTAAATACAAAGTTCTATGTGCAAATAACAAGTTTCATTTATTTGATCAATTATTCATCATAATATACATAATATACAAGACAAGATGAAAAAAAAGAAAATATAAAAGAAAATGTTTGGTCCATTAGTCAACACGTGTGCACACTAAAACAAGTGAACCAAGCAACATTATTAATTATTAATATTTATCAGGAGCGGAGCTAGTGTACTATCTTTAAATTCAATCGAATCCATACATATTATGTTACAAACTCAGTAACTAAAACGAGCTAGGTGTAGCGATCAAGTAGAAATCACTCTCTCTTCTAGCAGTTATTCTATTTGATTTTGTCATGTCGAAATCCCTCAAATTAATCCTCTGGAAGTTTCCAATCAAACTGTAAAGCAAATGGCTAATGGTAGAAAGAAGAGAAAGAGGGGAAATAGCTTGAGGAGAGAGGAGAATGGGGAGAAAAGAGGGCAAGAAGAAAGAGGAGTAAAAGGTTAAATAGTAAGCGAGGAGGGATAACAATGAGAGTGTGTTAGGTTGTTAAAGGGATGGAGGGGTTCCTTCCCTGAGTGCGTAGGGTACCAAATGTATTCCGGGACACATTCGGTCTTCCCTGCTCCCAAACGGCAAGAATTTGAAAGTGATTTCCAGTAAATTCAATAGAACTATTCTCGAATCTTTCTGGTATGAAACATTCAGGTTTTTCCCAACTCATGGGATCCCTTCCTATTGCCCATACATTAACCAAGACTTTACTTTTCAACGGTATAGTAAATCTATCTATCTTTGTTTCCTCCCTACATTCTCGAGGGACCAATAAGGGAGTTGGAGGATGTAACCTGAGTGTCTCTTTGATCACTAACTTTAGGTAATTAAGTTTTTCAAGGTCAGTATCGTCATTACATGTTTCCTTTCCTTTAAAGACTTCTCTCACTTCGGCTTGTGCTTTGGCTATGACACTTGGACTCTTCATCATTTCTGATAATGCCCAAATAGCGGTTGAAGATGACGTTTCTGACCCTGCTACAAACATGTCCTACAACATATTTATAAATATTAAATAGACCATAAGCTAAAAGGAAAACAATTGTATCGAAAAATGAAATATACACTTACAAGAATAACTGCTTTGATACTGTCATTTGTTAGAGAGAATTTAAATTCGTCATTCTCCATGACTCTTAAAAAGCCTCGATCAAATCTCATGTCCCAGACTCACCGTTTATAATTTTTTTTCATTTGCGCGATTCCTCTATGCCATAGATCTGTTGTCCAAGAGTAATGTCTACTTTATTACGAGCTTTCATAAGTTTAGATTTCATCCCACTAATCCCATGTAGAATGTTTTAGATGAATAGCTGAAAATGAAACATGTGATGAAGCCTTCATAAGCTTAGTAGAAGAAATTAAGAAAGGTAAACTCGATGATGATTTTTCATGTTTTTTGATGTTACTCATATAGTAGCTCAAACACTTTTATGTGGAACACACTTGGAATTAGGGCTGTGCAAAAAAACCAACGGGTAAAACCATTAACCCGAACCGATTTTCGATTGTTTCGGTTAACGGTCGGGCCTATTGGGTAATTGGGTCGGGGACCGGTTCACTAATTTTTTTAATTGGATTAACGTTTTCGGGTGACGAGTTTGGGAAGGAAAAATACCGGGTCACCCATTACCCGACCTATTCTTACCCCCAATCAAATTTTTTTACTAATTTTCTAATCCATTCACAATTAGGTTACCAAGTTAGAAACCTTCTCCCTTCTGCAGTTCCTGCTTCCGCCGCTCTCCACTTCACAGTCTCCCTTCTCCATATCACCATTTCCACCCGGTTGAGGCGAGAAGAATACGGAAACTCGACTAACCAACGAGTTCTCAGGGTTCCGCGAGTCGACACCTAGGGGTGCCATAGTCGTTCTCAGTTTCACAAGGTAACGACCGATCTTTAATTTCTGTATTCGTTGATATTCGTTCTATTCTAAGTTATCATCATTTCATGACCTTCTTCTACTACGCATTCCCTCTCTCTCCAAGTTCTCCTCTCCATTCTCCAAAGTTTCTCTCTCTCCTCCAAGTTTCAAACCCCGGTGAGCGAGTCGGCGACGACTAACCAACGAGTAACTCAGGCGTCCGGCGAGGCGACAACTACTCTCTAGTCACCCAGGCGAGGACGGAACTCACGTCTCACAAGGTAACGACTAACAATGACTTATTTTGGGTGCTACGAGTTGTCTGAGTACCCTACTATTAATTTGCTGTAATGTTGACATAAATCCTTTATCTGCTCCTCTCCAATTTTCAAATAATTTTGCTGGTATTTGGTGTAAGTTTTCTCTGGAATCTGGATTATAAATTAGCCATTGTATAGTGGGAAACTGGGAATGCTTACACTGTTGTTAGTTGTTACACAGTTTATTTCACTATAAAAACTAAAAAGTGAAAACTTATCAGTTAGCACTTAGCATTGGGCAAGAAATGTACCTTTTCTCCCATTAATTCTTGGATTTAGGGGTGGATCACTCGAAATTCCATGCATAATTTCACCAGTATTCAGTTCTGTCATCTGTGTCAAAAAATCCTATGTCCTGTCGCAAAACAACTCTAATAGCCAACTGATTGTACTTGGTATTTTTTGCTTGAATAAAGCTGCTTACTCTTTTTTTAGTTCCTTCAAGGCTTCAATAATTCATTGCTTATCTAAAATTATAAAAAAATAGTTCCATCATGATTATGGCAATCTTTTTCGCAGTTTTTTTTTTGGTGAAAGTAATCATGGCTGAAAATTTCATAACTGATAAGGTTTGTTGGGAAAGTGGAGCTTCTAAGTCAAATGCAATAGATCAAAGTCAATTGTTGAGTCTCCAAGTAAGAAAGGTTGGAAAAAAATCTCGTGCGGATCATTTTTCTCGTAAAAACTGATTCTGATGGAATGAAAAGGGTGTTTGCACTACTGTAAGAAATAGTATTTTGCTGATACAAAAACTGGTACGACTCAAGCTTACTCATATATCCAAATGACCTAAGATGCCATTATAACATTGATATAGCAATCAAATATTAGCATTTCAACCAATGATGGGGTAACAAGGGTGATGTAGTTGTTGTTCCATGGAAATTTGATCAGGAAGAGTGTAGAAGGTCGTGTGTCCGTATGGTATTATGATGAACTTTCTTTAGATTTGTTGGAAAAAGAAGTTTTACACTTGATGAAAGTAGCACAACCTTGTTTCCACATTTCCTTCTCGTACCACTGTGACTCTTGATTGTTTTAATCTTTTTGATGAAGAAAAACATAAGTTGATGTTTGTTTTTAAGGGCACAAACAAAGGGTGTCTTTAACCATTGATACTTGGACTTCCATCCAAAGTATATTATATGGTCCATTACTACTGCATTGGATTGGATAAAAATTGGACTTGCATAAAATAATTCTCAATTTTTTGTCCAATCACTAGAGTCATAGAGTGAGATCTTGGAAAGTCGTATTAGTAAGTGCTTACATGGAGTGGGGATTGCATCACTTTTCACTGTTAGATACGTTGATAATGCTGGTTCAAAAGTGTGGCTAACTGGTTTGTCGTAATCAATGAACTAAATGGGGGACAAACCTATGGTGGTATTCACCTTCATATAAGGTGTATGGCTCATATTGTAAATCTTATGTTCAAGACGGTACAAGAAGCAAATGTATCTATTTGAACGGTTAGGCAAGCATTGAATACTCAGACAATCTCCTGCTATGTGGAAAAAGTTTCAAGAATGGGGTTGCGAAGATTAAAATCTTGCTAAAAAAAGCTCTTTATGCGTGGATGTTCCTACACAGTGGATTCAACCTACATGATGTTGGAAGCGGTTAATTGAATATGAAGGTGCAATTGTAGAGTCGCCGTATCGTGGATATTGGCTTGACACTACATCTTAAGTTTGTTGATTATGGTGGATAAATTTCTACAGGTACACTTTTGAGTAGGGTGATGGGAGGGCGTAAAGCGACTCACAAAATTTCTTGAAAATGTGTTTAATCTTACTTTGAAGATTCTGGATCACGATATTTTAGCATCATCTTCATTTTCTTGAAATTGTCAAGTTGGTGTTTACTTGAAAAATCAATTGATATCAAAATGAAGATCATGTTTTGGCTAAAATGGCGGAAATATGAAGGAGAAATTTTATAATATTGGTGTTGATCCTGAAAAATGAATAAAAATGGTTTTATACCATGTGTTTTGGATCATGCGTCACAAAATTTAGCCTCTTGGCTTGGCACTAAGAAGATGTTTGGAGAAAAAGGGCTGCTTTAGAAATCGATGTGCAACGATACATGGAATCTTTGTTTAATGAGTATACAAAGCCTGTTGATCTCTGATAAAAATGGCCAATTTTCTCAACTGAGGTGGATCTTCTGATTCAGGTCTGTTGATTCAGGTCTTGAGAAATTTGGAAATTTTTTTTGAGGAATCCAAAAACATACCATCTGAAAAAGGAGAGCAAGTTCAAGTCAGAATTAGGTAATACTTGTGAAGAAATTGAAGTTGGAAAATCAATTTTGATGATTGCTTTGTGGAAGTTAACTCCCCTAGATTCCAATTCTGTCTGAGATGGCATGAGATGTGTTGTCTATTTCCCCGTTTCAAGTGGCGTCGAATGTGCTTTTAGTACTCTGGAAGGACGCAACTTGATATTCGTTTAGGAGTTTTTCAATTAACTCTTAAATTGGTACAAGCTCTATTGGGTGCCCTTCAAAGATTGGGCTTCGAATTGAGCCAAAGACCCATAATATTGAGGAAGATTTAGATTTTCTTCTAGCAACTTGAAGAAGGTAAAAAAAGAACCTCATTGATGTAAAACTGGGAATAGTTTATTTCTTAGTTTATTTTTTAAGTCTTGACCTGATCTTGTATTATTTGTCTTTAGATTGGGCAAAACTTGGAAACAACTTTGCATTGATGAATGAAAATTGGGAGGTTTCTTCATCTACTCTACTAAAGGAAAGGAGGTAGATGTCTTCTATTGCGGTGTTCCTTATATTACATCATACATGTGTTATTATTATCTTGTCTTTATGCATGATTTATGATTAACTTCTATTTCTGAATGACTAATGAGTAATGATTATGTAATAGTATGGTTGATACAAATTTGTTGCAAGCTCCCAGTAACTTTGGTGTTCTGTATCAGTTTATCACTTTATGTTGACTAATCTTTCATTTTAATCATTAAAATATCTAATGTTTTCCTCTGTTTCCTTTGTTCATACAGATTTCCTCATGCCTCAACTTCATGGTTCTAATGCTCCGATCACCCCTATGTGGAATCACTATGAAAACTTGAAGAAAAAGAGATGGATCGTGGACATGAAATGTATTATGTGGTCGGTTTGCCTTATACACCATTTCGCCACTATAATGGAACGCCTCCTTAAGAAATCATGTTTAAACGTTGTTTTGTTGAAACAAGAAACCAGAATCTTAACCGCAAGAATTGATTACTACTATTATTTTTTGTTGACTTGACTGTGAAATATTATTACTATGTTGGACTAAATTTTCAGTTTGTGGGACTGCTATTTTGAATTTTTGAAATTTTGATTGCTCCTGTGTGTAGCTTGTTGGGATTTGGTTGACTGTTGTGGCTGTTGTGTCGAGTGTTTTCTAGTATAAAATGTGTGTTGTGCCTACTGCTGTGGGCTGTTGGCTGTGTGTCGATGTTTTCTAGTAGAAAATATTGTGTTGTGCTGACTGGCTGTGGGCGTGGCCTGTGGTGTTGTGTTCAGTGTTTTCTCGTAGAAAATGTTGTGTTGTGTTGTGCTACTGCTGTGGCTGTTGTGTCGAGTGTTTTATAGATGAGAAAATGTTGTGTTGTGGCTGACGTGTTGTGGCCTGTTGTGTCGAGTGTTTTTATAGTAGAAAATGTTGTGTTGTGGACTGCTGAGAGTTGGGTGAGCACATGAGCATAAATGCATACTGTGAACTTCACTGATTCATCCTCAAGTGCACTTGTAGCTTCATCAAGGAGTAGATTCCTTGGGTTCTTTAGATAGCCCTGTGCTATTGCATTCTTGCTTTTGTCCCCAGATAGTTTTGGTTCCATGCTCACCTACCAGAGTTAAAAGTTGTGATGATATTGAATCAATGTACTGTTTTGTTTGTGTTTTAGTGTGTGACTTTGTGCTTTAGCAGTACAAGAAGGCATTGTAAGTGTTTACTAATTGCTAGTATGTGTCACTTTAAAGTTGCACGCCTTGCAGCCTGCAGGAACCTTTTGCCTGTTCTTCATGTGATTTTTTATTTTTTTAAAAATGTGTGATATGTTTAACGGTTAACCGATAACCGAACCGATAAGGGTCTACAACTGATTAACCATACCGATAACTTAATGTTTCTTCTTTAACCGGTTTTATCTAGTCTACAAACCGATACCGATAAGTGCAAAACCGATAATGTTCAAACCGAACCGAACCGACCGATATGCAACCTCCACTTGGAATTTGATTTTTCTTTGGAGGGAGTTAAATAAATAATTTGTACTTGAAGGTGTGTTTGACGGGAAGAAAACTGTTTCTAGAAAATAATTTTTTTTTTTGAAAAATAGTAAATATTTTATTTCTTTTCTAGTGTTTTGTATGTAAGTGATAATCTAACAAAATTTTACGGGAATGAAATAGGGTGGGGAGTGGGAAAGATATAACGTCAATATCTTTTAAAACATTATAACAAATCAAACATAAGAATTTTAATTTTATTTCAATGATAGTAAATTTTCTTTTAGGATACCAATTCACTTTTTAGAATAGTATACATGTAATTACTTTTTTGATGTCCTAATTGAATTTTTATTCTATTTTTACAAGTTAAACTCTTTTTCTTATTAAGGCTCCTTCTTTTCCTATTTTCCATTTTTAATTCGGAAATTCACATTAATACTCATTTCTTTTCAAGATTATACTTTATGTTAATTTTTGAACATTTTTTAGAGTTAAAAAATAATTTATACACACATATATTAGTGTTTAGTTAATGGCATGAAAGAAATAACTAATACATACCAATTTCAATCCCCATTTTTTTTAAATTTTTTAATTAGCTACATGCATGTGTCCAGTTTTTTCTTAAGTAAGTGGGAAAAAAGTTCAAGTGAAAAAATGGAAAATTAAAAAGGTGAATAGTAATGTAGATTGTTCAACGATGCATACATAAAAAGACACATAATTTTCAAAACAAATTTAATAATCATTGTATAAAATAAAATATTTTGAAATGTATGCCATTTTGTTTCATCAGTGATGATGTAATAGCTTCGGAAATAATTTTAATGTGAAAAATACGTTTGGTGGTAAAAAATTATATTCTGAGAATTAAGTTCAGATGAACCTGATAATTTAAGATATGTATTTCGTTGAATTTTTATTTTAACATGAGTAATTTATAGGCACTGTGTACTAACAATTTCGAAATTATTAATCACATGACAAAATAACAAAATTGACAAAAATATAATACCAAAGGAAAATTAAATCAAAGAAAATTAGGTTTTGATTAAAAAAAAAAATTAATTGACTTTTGTCTCCCCAAATGAAATTAAATCAAAGTCGAGGGAAAATCTTTACCTGATTTGAAATGTATGCCATTTTGTTTCATCATTGATGATGTACTAAGGAAAACATAAATAAATACGAAATTAAATATGAGATTATTTTATTTTATATCTAATTGATTAGTTTTTTACGATATAAGTAATTTTGAGTTTATATATGCCATATGATACTCAATATGCGATAACATTTTTGGGATTGTTAATCACGATTCACAGAATAAACTAACGAATTTCTTGTAAAGTTCAATTTTCTAGAAAAAAATAAGTTAAAATTGAAGATTAATATTTCAATCTTGTCATTTATTACATTCACAAAAAAACAACCAAAAAAAAATAATTAAGATAATTAAAATGACAAGTGCTAACAAAAACACCAATGTAATGTAGAAAATTATAATGTTTTTGTTGTATTTTTTTTGAAGACAAAGTCACATGCTTGTTAGTTGTTACAAGACAAATTTAAAAAGAACTTGATTTTACATCATATGAAATAAACAATATTCATATTTAATTTTTACATCAACTTATATGATTAAATCATATATGATAATTGATAAATTGGAAAACAGCAACTATTTGGAGTTAATTTTCACTTGTGAAATTTTAAACTTCAGAGTTGGTTGTCTATAATAATCGTTTTCTCCACTAGCAACCAAGTTCACAAAACGGAGTTTATAAAACATTATTAATTATTAATATTTATCAGGAGCGGAGCTAGTGTACTATCTTTAGATTCAATCGAATCCATACATATTATGTTACAAACTCAGTAACTAAAACGAGCTAGGTGTAGCGATCAAGTAGAGATCACTCTCTCTTCTAGCAGTTATTCCATTTGATGTTGTCCATTTCGAATCCCTCAATCTATTCCTTCGAAGTGTTTCCAATCAAACTTTAAAGCAAATAGGCTAATGGTATAGTACCACGAGCTATACCAAAATGCTTCCTTGACACATTCCGTCTTCCTGCTCCAAACGGCAGAAACTGAAAGTGATTTCCATAAATTCAATAGAACGATTCCCGAATCTTTCGGTATGAAACATTCAGGTTTTTCCAACTCATGTATCCCCTTCCTTATTGCCCATACATTAACCAAGTACTTTACTTTTCACGGTATAGTAATCTATCTATTTTTGTTTCCCCCTACATTCCGAGGACCAACTAGGAGTTGAGATGTAACCTGAGTGTTCTTGATCACTAACGTTAGGTAATTAGTTTTTCAAGTCAGTATCTCAATAGGTTTCCTTCCTTTAAAGACTTCTCTCACTTCTGCTTGTGCTTTGGCCATGACACTTGGACTCTTCATCATTTCTGATAATGCCCAAATAGCGGTTGAAGATGACGTTTCTGACCCGGCTGACAAACAGGTCCACACCATATTTATAAATATTAAATCGACCATAAGCCTAAAACGAACAATTGTAACGAAAACTTGAAATATCACTACACGAATAATTTGCTTTTATATTGTCTTTGTTAGAGGGGAAATTGAAATTTCGCCACTCTCACCATGACTCTTAAAAACACGATCGATCTTGCAGTTCCAGACTCACCGTTACGTTTTTTCTCATTGCCGCGATTCTCTCTATTACATTGATAATGTTGTCCAAGAGTAATGTCTACCTTTATTACGAGCTTCATAAGTTTAGATTTCATCCAACTATCCCATGTAAAAATGTTTTCAAGGTACAAATCAGCCAACTACAAATCCCCTCTAGATAATGACACTGCTCGTCATGAATCACAAACATCACCACTCATTCCTGATTTGTATATGTTTTTCCAATATTGACCTACTTTTGAAGCATTCATTCATAAACCACAATAGTTTTTTTGAATAAGTTTATTGGCGAAACCTATCGTTGAGTGCGATAGATGATAGAAGATTTGAGAGTTTCTCGTACTGAATTTAGCTAAGTACTTAACCATCTTGGCCTAAGTAGCTCCAACACATCATTTTACGCATATGTCTCCAGTAATCACCCATATGAGGGAAAGGCAATAATCTTTGCATTATAACAAATAATTTCCCACATGGTTACTGCCTAGATGCAGGGCGAGTCATGATTTTTTAGAATTGTTTGGCCATGTGGGTGAGGACATACAACTATTGGAGGAACTTCCCGATTGTAAGTACATAATTTATTTGGTCCAATTTTGTGACAGTTTTCGGAGAACTCGATGAGGTGTTCCACGTGTCAAGTGGTGTACACTTCCAATACTCATGTAACCTCCCTGGGGCCTGGTGGCAGCTTTTTCTTAAGAGATTTTTGAGTGTTCTGCTCCATTTTGAATTGTTAGAAAGAGGAAGAAGATGAAATGTTAAAATGAAACGATTTGATGAAACTCCATATCTTAGTTGACGAAATTAAGAAAGGGTAAAAGTGGAATTGGATGGATTTTTCATGTTTTGATGGTTACTTATATAGTGGGGCTACACTTTTTATGTGGAAATGTTGGTTTTTTCTTTGGAGGAGTTAATCAATATTGTGGCTTTCGAAGGTTGTGTTTTGACGGGATGAATTTTTTCTAGAAAATATTTTTTAAAAAAAACTATAATGAAATTTTTATTTCTTTTCTATGTTTGTATGGAAGTGCTAATCTCGGCAAAATTTTACGGGAATGAAACTAGGGTGGAGAGTGGGGAAAGAGATGATGGTCCTTTATCTTTTCAAACATGTTGACAAACAACATAAAGAATTTAATTTTATTTCGATGATAGTAAATTTTCCCTTTTAGGTTACCGATCCGCTTTTTAGAAAGTCTACATGTAATTTCTTTCGTTATTTGAAATGTATGCCAGTTTTGTTTCATTCTCAAAGTGATGAATTACTAAGCTCTATTGTTGGAAATATTTTTAATATGAAAACATGTTAGGTTGGACAATTTATGCTCCAAGAATTAACTTTAGATGAAACTGATAATTTAAGATATGTGTTTCTCTATATTTTTATTTTAGTATAAGTAATTCATACGCAGTGTGCACTAACAATTTTGAAATTATTAATCACATGACAAAATTACAAAAATATAATACCAAAGGAAAATTAAATCAAAGGAAATTGGGTTTTGATTAAAAAAAAAATTGATTGACTTTTGTCCCCCAAATGAAATTAAATCAAAGTCAAGGGAAAATCTTTACCTAATTTGAAATGTATGCCATTTTGTTTCATCATTGATGATGTACTAAGGAAAACATAAACAAATACGAAGTAAAATGTGAGATTATTTTATTTTATATCTAATTGATTAATTTTTTACGATATAAGTAATTTTGAGTTTATATATGCCACACCATACTCAAATGTCGTATATCAAACAGATTTTTCTGCATTCTCATTAAATTTTGCCTTCTTCGCCTCGTAATCCTTCTTAGCAGCCCTAATTGCGTCCTCAGCTAGCATACTGCAGTGAATCTTTTGAGGTGGAAGGAACAGATGTTTTGCTATCTCCCTGCAGTAAACTTAAATATCAACGACAACAACAACACCTAGTGTAGTCGCACAAGTAGACTTTAGAGAGGGTAGAGTGTACGCAGACCGTACCCAATTTTGGGACTAGTAGAGAGGTCTCTTTGCTGTCTGTATAACCTTGATCGCGGACTCAAGGAAAGAAATAGCGGAAGCGCAAAGAAATTAGCTAGAGAAGCTGACAAAGCATTCTTAAAAAAGGATACAATCAAACAATACAGTAATTTGAAGATAAAGAACAGATTTGTTTTCTTAGACTATCTGATCATCTCTATCCACAGATGATACGGAAAAAAATAAGTTGGATCAAAGAAAAACAGTAAGTAAGACTAATGGGGTGCTGTATCTGTTGTTTGGGAGTTAATAATGTTGCAAAAGTTGAAGTTGAACTATGCCATGAGGTAGTCTATCCTAACGAAAGAACACGCTTTCATGGGGATCCTCGAAAAGCAATCGATTTCAAGATGGATCAGTTTTCTTCAAAGTTCGGTTAAAGACAGTTGTGCGCCAAGGAAATACAGTTTCTAATAATGAATATATATGCTGCAGGAAAATGACAAACGCATTAACACAAGAAATAGCCTGCATGATTTGCCCGCTAATGTCATTAGATTCAAGTGAGTATCAAGCAAATGAATAGATCAAATTTAAAATTAGCAGAACTGCACGTAACCTACCGCGTACTAAACTTAAGACATCACAAGCTCATTCATAGAGCATCAATTCTGTCATAATAATCCCTTTTACAACTGAGTCAAAACAGAGGACAAAGAGGGCATTTGAAAATGCTTTAAACTGCAAATATACATGCATCGTGAAAATGCTTTTACAAATAAATGCATCATATAGATAGTCTAACAAGCAATGGGGGGCCAGTTAGTCAATCCTTGCTTCTTTTCCTGATATAAGTTGGCCAAGCCTTGAGTTAGAAGGGAAGTTCTTTTGGTATCCCGTAAATAGTTATGTTTGCACCTTCTTGGTGCTAAACTTATGATCCGTGGTGCTACTCCTCAAATGACAAGTTGCAATATCAGTTCCCTCAAAGTTCACTCTAAACTATATTAAGAAATGAGTAGTTTTAGTTTTAAAACTCGGTCTATAATAGGCCCAGTCCTCTACTGTTTTCTACTTAAATACCAAACTTGGTACACAAACCAGGACTCAAACCCATGTAGTGCCTACTACACACCCCGTGTTGTCTACCTTGCCCTTTAAAGTTTAAACCAAAGGACTTGTTGCATTCTGTTTTTGTTCTTCGGCTAAGTTTTCTTTCTTCTTTTTCTTTTTTTGAGCAAGTATTTTTCGGCTAAGTTTCAAAAAGCTTTTCTTCCGAGCGGTTTCAACAAGTTCATAAAAGAAAGAATCTTAAGCCTCATGCGATTAATCAATTTTAGGGACCACCTTCTAATTGACCGTTACGGTGGGGAGTGAGATATCTCAGTGTTGGCCCTCTTATAAAATAAGTTACACTTCAATTTCTGTGAATCGACACAAACAAGGATAAGAGAAAACCTCTTATACTCCAAGCAGTTTTAACTTAATGTTTCAGCCGCCTGTAGGAGAGATGCAAACCGTTGCATCCAATGAGCTGAAGTAACATCCTAGGGACATAAGTTTCAAATCTCAACAAAGATGACAAAAAGTAAATTTTTCATTTGTTAAAATCTCGGGGACCAGAATTACTTGGGTACACCTGTATTAATAAGAGATAACATGTATAAAGTGGGTTGGTAAACAAGCATGCCCAAGTTTATCGATAAACATGCATGCCAGCTAATACTACCACCCCTCACCCAAAAAGGGGGAATTAAGCTAACAGACTACTTTGGTTAAAATGCTAATTTGCAGAACAGTATTTTTGGAACTGAAATCTGACACAATTTAGGAGCCACTGAGTACACACTTGACGAAGCAGGAATAATAAAAATGGTTTCTTTGAAATGAAACTCAAAATTCGAGACATATAACTAAGAGAACCAGCTCTGTTCAACTACTTAAGGTCACTAAAGGCAGGAAAAGAAAACTGGAAAGGGACAATCTCAAACCACCTATCAGATACATTAAAACAGACCAAAAATGCCACAGAAAGAAGTATCAACAGGACTTAGTGTTCGTAAGGACAATTGTTCCTCATTCGTTCTCCTTTCACACATCGTGCTGAAACTTAGAAAAAAAAAATTAATTCATCACCAACCCCCATCTTAATAGCATCATATGCTCAATAAAACAGTACATAATGTGAAAAAGGGTAAATAGATTCCTCTTTTTCAATTCAATTAGAGATGATGATCAAAAACACACTTAATGTATCACTATTTTGCAAATTTCATACTTTAACTATCAGGTGTTTGCCTCTTTGCTTCTTCTAATGCTAATGATCAGTCTACCTCGTATACCCCCCATTCCGCCCTATTCTGGTATGCTGGAAAGGAAAGTTATATACAGCGGCAGGAGGTCGTCTCCCAACACATTCTCCTACCTGAACTAGCACCAACTATGTAACAAAACACACCTCGACAGAATTTCATCCGAACTCATTAAATACGAGCTAATTTCGATAAATACTTGGTCACCATTCAGATAGCAAACGGAAACACTCTTCAGTTCCACTGGACACCTCGCAAAGGAGTGCATCCTTTTAGTTATTCCAGTGATAGCTTCAGAGCATATAAACTTCACCAAAAATAATTACTTTCCGTGTGTGCTGTTCTATTACAATTATCTCTCTTTCACTTGGTACTGAAATCCCGGAAAACACAAGATCAACAAAGATTTCGGAATTGAAAACAACGTACGACGTGAGGAAGAAGAAGCAAATAGCAGAACCACAACCAAAGTCTTGAAACAAGAATCAAGTAATTTCCCGGTCTTCTCATCGACTTGATTGAAGCTTCATTACATCCACCAACAAGCCGGAGCTCCGAGAGACCAGTAAGAATGTGGGCATCGTTTGTATCGTTGAAGGACCCAACATTACGAGGATTATTGTAATGGTCCACCACTCTTTCATGATATAGCCGCCGGAAAACCCCTTGCGCCACCACTGACGACGACGGTCGTTGCCCTAACCCCGGAATTCGATTTCCGACGTACCTCAACATCTTTTCTGATTTGCCCTAATTTGATTGAATTCGGAATTTGCCTTCAAGAAATTACGTCGATGCATGTGGTTGTATATACAATGACCTATTTAAATTTGCATATCTCATTGATTTACGATTTAATTACTTAAATACACTTTAATTTATAATATTACATATTCTTATCAAATTTTCGTACGTCCACGTATATGTAACCCACTAATAATAAAATCAAATTCGTATAATTAGAAATTACTTGGTATATAAATAGCAAATAATAACCTAAAATAATTAGAGTAACCCTGTTGATTAATTGTGCCCCATAGCCAAACGTTTGCCAAGTTGCTAGTCGCCACTCTCCATCATGCTCGCCTCTCTCGCTATACAACAGAAGTGTATAAAATTGTGTTTCGTTTTGTAAAAACGAGAGAAACTTGTCATATACGCATGTGAAAAAAACATATATCTTCGTGCTATACCCTACATTATACCATTTACAAACATTTTACTCGATTCAATTATCTAAAATGCAAATTTATACAAATATTTGCAGCGAAAAGACCAACGAATTATACACTTGGGATTATACAATGCTGTGAAATACAATTTTCTCTCTCATTTATCTAACAGAAGTGTATCAGGTGTTTCTTGTTTTGCTATCAGCGGGGAGGACAAACTATATTTTCCTTCTCTTTTTACACTATAATGCTACAAATTATATACATGACATTACTTCATTCATGTATGCAAAGCAAATTTTTTACACATATGTAGCGAATAGGCACCGAAGTTATACATGACGCATTGATATAATTGCCAGTACAATAGGCCCGGTGCATTATACAATTGCCAACG
The DNA here is from genome assembly GCA_027704765.1 of Solanum habrochaites. NCBI lineage: Eukaryota > Viridiplantae > Streptophyta > Magnoliopsida > Solanales > Solanaceae > Solanum > Solanum habrochaites. The sequence goes on from JAKWJA010000622.1 coordinate 33,331, forward strand.
AAATAGACCAGACGAATTATACACTTTAGCAGTCAGCATAATCATACATTGTATATGTATAGCGAGGCCAACGAATGATACAATTTTAGGACAGTGAATTATACACTTGTATATGTTATAGATCGAATTATACAGTTATTGTTTGATATGGAGCGATTATGCAACTTGTTATAGCCAATACAAATATGATTTTTGTTTCGATATCTGTGAAAGTTGCCTATAATTTATTCTAAATCTATTGTATTCAAAGGATATTTCATATATCTACCTCTCATCTCACTCGTCATTCTCTTATATATGTAATCCTAGATAGGGCAGGACAAATTGTGTTGGATTAGATTGGATTTGAATGGATTAAATATGAATTGAGTTAAAATGAATTGGATCACAACCCCTCATTAAATGGTATAAGTAATGATGGTAAATCGCCCAATTTCACATGAGCTGTGACATTGTAGCCCCCTCTCCAGACAACACCAGATACGGTGTATCTAATCTATATTGATTGTGATTTATATTGAGTTAGAACATGACATCTTTCCCCATCTCGCTCGTCCTTTCTCACTATTTTGCTTTAGTGTATCTAATAGCAAAAATGCATGTTGTAGGTATATTTTCTAAATATAGTGATAAAAAAAATTATAATAGTGGATAAAAATCATTATACATAATATTTTTAAAAGTAATATAGAAATGAGATCTTATATATATATGATTGTGAAATTATGAGATGTGATGACCATAAGGGATAGATCCCATGCGGAATCCAACTGACTCTATTACTGAAGTTTTAAAGGAGCTCATGAAAATCTGGTAAAACAAAATTTGAAATTTTGAATCATCAAAAATTCATAGACTATATAACATATGAAATCGAACAAATGAGAATTTATCTATTTTAGGTTCATTCAAATTAAGATATCTTCATGCATTTATGCACAAAACAAATACAGTAAATCATTTCACTAATCCAAAACACATTTAAAAAATTCAAAAATAAATAAATAAATCTATTTTCAAGTACTACTCTTTCACTTTCCACTAACTAAAGTACAAAACCACTACTATTACAATATGATTTCATCATTCTTTTTGCTAATCTACTTATTCATCTAGAAAAAAACGGATGCCAACCACAAAAAAGAAAAACTTAACAATGTCATTACTAAACGCGATGTGATTTAACGTAACATTTATAACGATCCGACTCGTCAAGAGCGACTCGTACAAGATGCCCTGAAAATGAAGAAGTTGTCAACACTTTTGCACCAGAATCAGACTAGATTTATTTTGGGATTTATATATCAATCAAACCCACTTTTACCCTGCTCCTTTCCTTCTCTTTTTCTATTCATTATGATCTACATCCTAAACCTACTCATCCCTGTCAATTCGACAAAACTTCTCTCATTTCTACCCTTCTGACCACTTCACATTCCGCCGTTCCGTTTTCTCGATCCTGAAGATCTACGGCTCTAGCCTTAATAACATCTCCGACCTCAAATACAACCATCACAAGCTCCACGTACTCACCGTTGCCGGGACCCACTCTGCCCGTTTGCCAGCTCCGGTTCATGCCGGAGTCTAATATTGGTTGTTTTTTTTTTTTCCAAAAAAAACCGCCTTTCCTCCCACCTCCGGTTCGGCGCCGGCGGCCGCGCCTTCTTTTGTTAATAGCATTCCGGTTCTTTACTCGATAAGGAAGTGGAATTAGTAGGGATTTGCTTTTTACGGTTAGAAATTCCCCAAATGTCTAAGACAGTCTCTTGTGAGAAACGACGGCGTTTCCTGTTCGCGAGTAGTTTCACGATATATCTGACAAGGGATCGACGATGAAGTTCCTCTTTCTCGGCGGAAGAATGTCTTCCAGAAGATGAAGATAAATCCTCTTATCCTTCGCCGGAGATGTCGACCTCGCGGGAGACTCAGATTTTCTCTATTTATGATGAAATCAAAAGAGAGAAGTATCTTTCTTGTATCAACTTGTATGACAAAGAAGCGACAGTAGATGAAGCCATCAAGCCAAGTATAACGCCACTCACATATGAAACGCGTGATTACATTTCGGAAACAATCGCAAGAATTCAGTCAGATCAAAAGTTATTCAAACAAACAGACACATTCAAGTCCTTCAGCTTGTGACCTATAAGAGATTCCAAATCGAAAACCGGCACAACGACTCAAACCTCCGATCAATACCAGAGTTTTCCGAAATAGCTTGATGGAACTGCAGTCGTCCCCTCCCCTCAATCCTATACATAATTCACACTTCCTCTTACAAGCTTCTGCGATTCTACAACCAATAACCACGGATTGAGAATTATCGTTGTGAGGATATTGCTACTCTATTACTATGCTCGCGTCAAAAAAGGGAACCTATAGATATAAATACGTGGTGGACGAGACGGCTGACTTCAGCACTCTCTTGCTGCATTTATCGTAACAGTAGTCATCCGTCACCACAAAGAAAGCGAAAGAAAGATGAACAGTACAAATGTTTCATCGTCTCTTTACATGGAGTAAATCAATATGATAATATAAATAGATTTGACAAATTATTGAATCGAATTAGATGGGGTAATGAGAATCATGGGGTTTAGTAAAACAAGAAAACCAAGACAAAATGGGAATTAAAAATAGTGATATTGTTACAATGAAATGAAACATTAAGGGCAGGAAGTGGAGGGCAAGTGGGTGGGGGAAACAAAAGGACATTAAATTGTTTGTTTTATCTTAAGTACTGGGCAAGGAATGAAGACAATTGGTTGGTGAGTATGAGTATAATTCGTGTTAATTGCCATATGTTTAGCCATAATTATGAGGGCAAAAGAAGAGTGTGATCGATTATGTACAAAGCAGAACCAAAACGAGGGAATCCGTTAACTGAAGCATTTCTCTGTGTGTAAACGCAACTTGTTGGAGTTTGTAGACACATGGTTGGGCTAATATTTATCGACGTTTGGATCCGAAAGAAAACAAACATAGTAATAATTCCATATTAATACATATTGTAAATTAAAAATTGAACTATGTCACCTTTATCTGTTGGTAAATAAGGATTAAAAAAAAAAATGGGTTTTTTGTAGTTCAAATTATTGTACAGTAAAATTATTTTTGATAAACAGTTGTGTTCTCTATATTGAGGATTAACGTTTTTATAGCCAAAACATTCACTGTATAAGGCCAGACCATGATTCAAAAAGGTACTTTCTGACTGTTTTCTTATAGCTGTTCGTATTCGTATTTTTTACGTTGAAAATTAATATGAAGGTAAAACAGTTTCTAAATAAAGCTGATTTTATAGTTTACGAAAACTTGAACCTCGAATTTTTTAATTAAAAATAAATTGGAGTATTATCGCTTCATGTTTTAACCTTTGGTTGGACTAAGTCAAAGATTACAGTAATAGTATAAGGATGATGATATATATTTTTTAAGATAAGCATTTTAGGACATAAATTAAAATATTACTCTTGTTCTGTTTTTTAACTATTCTCTAAAAATGTAAAATAGTTAAGAATCTAATTAAAAAAGGGTAATAGTATAGGATAAAAGTAATTTTTTTAGACATAAATTGTCATTTAATAATGAAACAGATCTTAACAATGCACTTAATGTGGACCAACTAGAAAGAGTATTTGTATACAATTTTGCTAATTAAATAAGTAATAACATTAATTGGTTAATTATTTTTCATCTCGCATAAATGTAATATTGTTTATGATCCCATATTTGGTTGTTTTTTCTATATAAACAATATAAATGTATATGTTATTTATGCGAGATAGAAATAAAATTGATTAAGTTTAATTAGGTCATATTTTTTACTTGATATTGGACCTCTTTCAAAAAGAGGAAAGATTCGTGAATTGAAATTAATTATCAAAAAAAATATTTTTTCTTTAGTACATTAATATGAATATAGGTGGATCACCTTTTATTTTTATTTCGCCCTCTTCTGTCTATTGTCAAAAAAGATATTACAAATAGTATTCTGATTCTCTTTTTTCTCAAGCTATTACAAAAATGTATAGTCTATGTCTCGTGACTTTTGCGATTCTCTTTGGATAAAATTTATCATACATTATTATGATAACTAGAAGATTTAGGAACTCCAAAAATAACAGAAGATTAATTAAAAACACATGAATTTAAATACTAAAATGATCAGCAGGAGTGTCTCAACACAATTTGAGGTCTAAAATAAAAAAATTATTTGAGGCCTAAAATCTAGATAAAATTTATCTATATTTATTCATTTATCTAAATTTATAGATATATATTACTTCTTAGTATCTTTTACATAAATAAGATTTTCAAATATTTTTTTAATTATTATTTTTAAGTACATTGATAACATCATTTTATTTAGACAAATATTATATGAATTATTAGCACAATCCTATAAGTAATAAGTTAAAAAACTTTAAAGATGAAGAGTTAAAAGAATAGGAATACGATTAACAGGTTGATCATGGTAGATACCTATTTAATATGAAAATTAACAAAGAAATAAATAAATAATTAAATAAACATGTTCATTCAACACTTTTTTACTATTGATTCATATTTTTAGAATGTATACTCTGACTATCAAAGATGTGAACAAATAGAGTGCAAAAGGAGTTAAAAATAAATAAATAACGTGAGTGTTAACGAAAAAAAATATAAATATTCAAAACAATGTTTCCTTAATTTTTTCTATTTTAATGGGTTAAGACGTAATTTATTATTTATAGAAATTTGAGGCCCCGGCCTAAGGCCAATACCTTAATTATATAGGCAAGAGCCGGCCCCGATGACCAAATTGACCCACATATTTATAAGTACGATTTTAACTAGCGTAAAAGTAATTTTTATAATTTTATTTTTTCTTTAAATATTTGATATATAAAATTTAATAAATACCATCAATTCTAAATCATATTTATACTGAATAATATAATATAAAAAAAAACGTAATAATCTTCGAAAATAATGTGTGTACTAATGATTTAAGCAAAGTGGCATCTATTGTTAGGCAACAATTAAGTGAAATGATTTCATGAAGGGTATTATTTTGTCATTGCATAGCCCATGTACATGTCTATAGATTGTTTATTGTCCAAAAAGAGTATTTTTTTTTTAAAGAAAAATAATAATTACAAATTGATAATTACTTCATTTTCACTCAAATAATTGGAAAAATAAACTGTTTTTAAATTAAAAATGGAGATATTTTCTTTGACCCAAAATGAATTTTGGGGTCTTTATATACGTAAAGAGTAGAGTATGTTTTACCCACTTCTCGGTGTCCTACTCCTAAACATTGAGAAGATAGAAACGGTTTTTATATTAAAATGAAATATGTAGTCTTCGCTTACATCTTAAAATATAACTTTGAATCAAATTTATATATTTTATTTTTATAAAAATGAATATATTTTTTTTGTCAAAATACGATTTTAAGTTGCACAAATTAAATTTAGTTGAAACTCTTAGTATAAATAAGATTATGACGTTTTTCAATATGCAAATATGAAATCAGATGATATAAAAGGGAAGTTTGTGAACATGCAATGTTACAATTTTGCATTTTATTTATTGTCTTTAGAAAAATCCGAAAAATGATCTGTAAACGATCAAAAAGTTTCTGTGCAATTTTTAGACCAATTTTAAAATTTTTTTTTTATTTATTACTTCCGTTAGAGAAACAAACAAAATAAATTTAAAACAATTCTTGGAAGAAAGATCTATGCTCTTATCTTCTTGTTCACACCCCACAAACCAGCTCATATCAAGTAACTATTAATACAAACGAAATATATCTGACTATTATTTAAGGTCATTTAAAAAAAAAACTCTATTGATACCAAAAATTAAAATGATATTATACAATACCTTGGTATTAAAGATGAAATTTTGGTGGTCACTCAATCTAAGTTCTCCCATCACTTATACTTTAGCAATCATTATTGGACATAACTATCTCAAGGTCAATATTACCAACTTTTTACGGTACGTCTACAATTATCACGAGTGTCAATGATCAAAAAATCATCTTCATTCACGTTTTCTACTTGGCAATATACCATCAATCATTATTACTTCCTTAATCATATCGATATTTTCCCAGTGTCAAACATACTATAAGCTAAATGTATATCAGTCAACGCAAACACCATTAGCTATAAATATCGTACTACTCTTAATTTAGTAACCGCATCATCACCAACCACTCGTAACCGCTACGGCCCAATCACAGATTACCATAAGATACTGGTCCCACAACCACCTGTCCTCAGTCAATACCATTGACCACACACCATAGTTATTACCGTACAATATGTTTAAACACTTTATAATATATTTAGATCAATTTAGTATTGATGTAAGTTTCATCATGCTTATTATTTTTTAAACAAACGATTTTAAATGCCATACATTCCAATTATTGATTTTGAATAAAACACTTCTTAATATTTTGTATTCAAATTTTAATATCGTTGGATTTAATTTACATATCTATATTTCAATATACATTACCCTATTCAACGCCGTAATATTTAAGAAAAACTAATAATGAAAAAAGATTGAACTAATAGTCAATTTAGTAAAAAACCATCAAGCCTAAGAAGAGAACAAAAATACTTCCACTTTGATATTACTTAATAAGAATTAAATGGAAGAAGTAAACGAAAAAAATATTATTAAAAATCAATACGTTTAAAAAAGAATAATTATTTAGGAAAATTGTATATAATGCTAAACTAATAACCCTAAAAATAAAAAGGGAATAGCTAGGGTTTGGATTTAAATTGTGCTCCATAGCAACGTTAGTAAAATTTGCCAGCGTCTATTCTCCCAGAAATCTCGCTCGCCAATCTATTCTAGCTCGCCTCTCTGCGCTAGTACAAACAGAAGTGTATAATTCTGTTTTGTTTTGTATAAAGCGAGAGAGAAAATGGTATATACACAGCAACATATATATTTCGTGTTTTATACACTTAATTGTACAATTTACAAACATTTTACTTCAAATATATGCAGAGGAAAAGGTCAACGAGTTATACAATTGAGAATTAACATTGACCGTGAAATACAATTTTCTTAGCTTTATACAACAGAAGTGTTAATATTGTGTTCGTTTTTGTCATAAAGCAGAAGGAGAAAACTTATCTTCTTGGCTATACACTTTAATATTTCGGCATAGGCAGTGAATTTATTACACATTGTTGAGTATACACTTGCAGTGAAATAGGATAGGAAATGCTACAAGTGCAGTGTAACTAAGGCCAACCAAATTATACATATTTAGCCATGCGAATTATACATTGTAATATTATAGAGAATTAATAGTGTAGTTTGGCTACTGGAAGCAATTATGAAAAGTGTGATATAGCCTACAAATATGAATCTTTTGTTTGCGATATGTGAAAGTTTGTCCCATTTATTTATTTAGTATGAAAAAAGAATTTCTGATTCAAAAATAATAATCAAGATTTTTCTGACATAAACATACCGGATAACAAGATTTTTTTATCAAACTCTAACAAAGGCTATTTTTGATTATTTTGCACCTCTTCTTTATTATAAATAGTAAATCAGCAGGCATTTAATCGCATAAATTTTTTTATTTTTTGAAAAAATTTCAAATATTATCTTATTAGATATTTTGAGATAGAACGTTAGATATAAAACAAAGATATTTTCTTAGGGCAAATTCGGAGGTGTGAATCGTAACCATAATTTTAACAATACATAAATACAAATTTAATCGTATCGTCGAAAAATTTATAAGAAAAAGTCAAAGAAATATAAACACCCGATAAAAAAATAAAAAAATAAAAGAAAGGATGTTAGAATTTCCATAGCAATTTGTCTTTCTGGTGATTTGGTGTTTGTTTTCTCCATACCGAGTCAACCCTCTTCCTCCTTCCCAGAAAAACCCTAGAATCTCCATTCATTCTCACGTTCAAATTATGTATATATATATTGAATCCAATTTCATATTGATTCAGAAATGGCCACATCGGAGAGTCGAGGTGGTGGCGGGAGGTTGAACCGAGAAATGGAAGATGAATCATCGACGTCTACGGCGGTGGTTAATGGTGGTGTAGGGGAGGAGGAGGGAAGTTTGAGGGATGATGTGTTATACGGCGCCGCGCGTACTGGGATATGGAGCAAACTTCAGAGATTGGTGGAAAGTGAGGGTGTTCTGTAGTCGGAGCGCGTTGGATGGTCTTGTATTATGGCTTTCAGTGCGCTCGCTCTTAATCATCGCACCGCGCTGCACATATATTATGAGGTTGGTTTTGGTTCTATGAGATTTAGGTTATTAATGAAGATTAAAAAAAAATGTAATTATATTGATGCTTTCGTTTGGTTATGGTAAAATTTGAGCCCTAAAAATGTTTTTGTCTTAGTTTGTGGTGTTAAGTGGATCAAGTGACAACCTTGGTTTAGTAGAGCGCGGTTTTGGTGATTATTTCCATTGTCTAAGCGATATTAGGACTAGTATTTGAGGCTAGATTGGGCGGTGTTAAAGTTGAAGCCATGAGTGGCTATCATAGTGGTAGAGGATGGATGACAACCATCATGGAACCAAGGATAGCATCGAGGACGGCTATATTAGGTGAATGTTTTTCTCATTTTTTAAGTCTAGCCAGGTAACCAATAGCTTAGTAAGGTGGGTGCAACTTGCAAGCTTGCCTGAAAATCACATATTTAGAAAAAAAGATTGTTTTTAGCTTATGAAAGTGCAGTGATGATTGTATTTTGTGGTAATCAGGGAATTGGATGGTAAATAAGAAAAAAAAAAAGGAAGTTAGCACGATAACTAACTACTCTATTACACAATAGGATATATTGTTTTGATCAAGTTAAAGCCAATCAATCAATAATTCAACTTACCTCATTCCCACTAGTTGGATCAGCTGTATGAATTCACTTTGCTCTTGTACTTAGATCTAATAATTCTAATGAATGACATAAAGTAATATCCATGAGATAGAATTATCGCCTTAATGTTGATTGCTATTCCCTGGTTGTGTGTGTGTATTATTCCTTATTTTTTTGGTTGGTTGGGAACTGATGGCTAGTGGTGGTGATGCGATTGGCAGCACGGAGGAGATGTAAATGCTGCAGATCATACGGGGCAAACAGCATTGCACTGGAGTGCTGTTCGAGGTGCAGTGCAGGTTGCTGAGCTCTTACTACAAGAAGGTGGTCGTGTAAATGCAGCTGATATGTATGGTTATCGGATATGGTTTTGTTGTATTTTCTTGTAGTAATTGCATTACCTGAAACAACTTATATGGTCTTTTGCACTGACTCTTATAGTTTGAAGCTTATCTATATGTCCTCTCCATGGTATTCTAGATACTCATCCATAGGGATTGAGCTGGGCTCCTTCATCATTTTGGTTGGATAGGTAGATCTTGGGTTTTTGGACAGGATAGGTTAGGAGCTAGACTGATGACGAGGGTGCAAGGAAAGTGTATTCTCTCGCCGGATAAAATTATAATCTAGTTGGACCGACCCCTATATGATCACGAAACGAAACACCTTTAAAGTAAGGAAACAGTTTGCTGCAGCACGGTTAGTAATTATCTAGCAACAAATTAGCTTATCCGGAGCTATGCCTTCTGTTAATTGGAAGCACTATCATTTCCAGGACGAATAAAAATCCGACCTTAAGATGGTGCTATGAATATTGTCATCTTATAAAAAATACTAGATCTTGTCCATAAGTGCATTTCACGTAAATTTCCTATACCAGCTTGATTGACACCTTTAAAAGTTCCAACACTGATTGCAATCAGAGAAATTAGAACAAGAGTGCTTTCAGATTCATCTTTTTGAACAATGCCAAAGTTTTCCGTAAAACTGACTTTGGTCATCAAACTGTTCAGAGGCTGTTCCACATTGTCTGATGCTCTGAGACAGTAATGCACCTGAAAACTTGAACTCTCTTAACTTCAAGTGGGATCTTTTGCCTTAAGGCTGCACATCCCTTTACTTTACTAATTAGAAGTGACTGTACCTTGTGAAGCCTACCAGTTGTCTATGTAAGGGGAAATTCATGTAAACCCTATTTTTGTTCTATACTTGTTCACATTGATTTGATACGTTTACTCTGAAGAGATAGAATTATGAATAGTAATTAGTAGACATGGGGCAATATACGGAATTGTCTACGAGAAATAGATGGAACAAGTTGAGCAGAGAAGAGATGAGAAATAGTGGGCCTTGAAGAGTTATTTGGTACTTCACTCGAACAAAATTTGTATGCTTGGGCTTTTGGTCGACTCGCGTGCCGCACTGCACATGGGTTCGCGTACTTTCAGGAATATGTGCCCCCCCCCCCCCCCTCCCCCCCCCCCCCCCCCCTCTCTCTCTTCTTCCCCATACCCTTTTTTCAGGCTTTGTCTACCATAGGATTTCAAACCGTGACATATGTCTACTACATATATGTGCTGCCAATGGTTTCAGCATAGGAACATCTCAAAAAAGAAAGTAAGCTGAGCAACAACAAGAAGGTTGAGAATATGTGGTGTACCAATTCCTCAAAAAGAAAAGAAAAATGATCAAAAATGTCTTATCTAACCATAGGGTTTTAAATAGCCACTAATACAGGAAAACCGCAAATAAATAAATCTCTAAAACCAACCTAAAAAATTCCTAAAAATATCTCAAACGGATTGAATGTAAAGAAAGTAATAGACACACACCCCTTACAACTAACACAATAATTTTCAGGAATCAGGGAAATAGATGCAATATTCAACAACTTCAGTCGTTACCATCTATAAAAGTTGCTCCTCAATAGTTTATGCTTGTAAATTGTTTTGAGTGTCTTTGCACTTGCAGACTTTTACAACATGACTATTTCTTTATGTTTATGTGTGATACTAGCACCTCTCAACTCTCACTAAAACTTTGTTTGTGATATTGTGAGGAGCTTGATTGGTGGTAGGTATGATTTGCAAGGAGTGGTTGTAAGGGTATATCGTTCATTCGGCTTCCCTAGGGATAATTAGATTTTAAGTCTTAATTTTCACTTATCCAATCTGATAGTCGTTACCAATAAGGTTTGTGGGGCATTGAAAGATAGTGGTCTGCATGTTTAAGGTTAAGACAAGGTTCTGGTTTAAAAACTTTCTATTGAAAAACTGAGATCATGTAAAGACTAGTTGAGGCTCTAATACCATTGTTGAGTTCTTGTTTTAAAAAGATGCAGCAGCAAGAATATTGATTATACGACGGGAAATCGTCTCTTCAATTTTATTAACCACAAGCCTTCGAATAGCCAATCTGCAAAATACATATTCAAAAAAAACTTAAAAAGATATCCCAGCAATTAATATTTAAACAAGTCGAGAATCGGCGGATGCGACAAACTAAACTATTATTTATTCAGCAATTTACAAACAACGATATTGATTTCGAACTAGGATGATTTTTCTCCCGTTTGATAAAGCACATCTGAAACGGATGATCTGACTGCCAAGTATTGA